>BEWF01000245.1:0-68174 GCA_002583695.1 Pleurotus salmoneostramineus
GGGATACCATGGTTGACGCCATCCTTTCCGGGATCAAGGAGACCTTCGCGCCACTCAACTTCAGCCTTCCACCAGATGCCCTTCCAGCTGCTCCCGCCGATGGCTTTGTTCACGAGAAAGTCACGCCCAAGATTGTAGCCATCGGGGACAATCTTATGGTGTTTTCGAGAGTTTTCCTCTTTTGAAACACTGTTTACACACGTGAGCTATGTATGGGTCACAGCAGGGAACCACGTTTCCGAACTCACCCAAGGAACCAAGCACCCGAGTTAGCTGTGGTACCGTTCTGTTTCCACGCCCGAAAGTGGTTGCCTCCCGCTAGGCTCTCCCAGCAGGTGCCAAAGACGGGGAAGTAATGCTGACGGGCGAGGAACTGCTCAGGCTTCCTGCCATCACCATCCCCCAGATCCGCATCATGAATATTGCCATAGTGAAGCCCCAAGCACTCCTCTGAGAACCCGATGGACCTATACAGGACAAATGATCAGCAGGAAACGGATGTGTCGTGAAACGAAGGCACTTGCTTTGCATAGCTATGCAGGCCAGACTCTGTGAGTATGAAGGGGTCCGAACGGGATGATATGATGACATTGAGCGGTTCGCCGTATCGTTTGGTGGTGAACTAGGGGAAACTCAGATTTCGAGACACCTGAGACACCAACAGAATACATCCTCACGTCGAGAAATCTGCCTCCGTTGAGACGGGGGTCTACCCATCCTTCGCTGACATCTGGCTCCGAGTTTCCGTCGAGATTAGATAAAAGTTGCTGAGTTACGGGGGTCGAAACCACGAATGAAATGGCAAAAACTAAGAGCCAGGTGTAGCTCATGGTGGTAAGCGGATAAGAGGAGTTGTTCAAGGTTTCATGCCCCCCGCCAACAGCCCCGAGCGGTGCATTTTCAAGTTAATTCCGCATCAGTATCACCTAAAAGTGGGAGTAAATCAGCTCCCGAGCACGTGCGCATTAATAGCGCGCATCCTAGCACATTGACTTCGCCATGGCTTTCTCACTTCAACCACCACCTCCTCCTCGTACCGAGTCGAGTGCATTCGACGACTCTGACGTGGATACAGCATCAGAGCGGTCAATTTCCCTCTCGTCACCCCCATCGTCGCCTAGACATTCACGGTCGTTTCCACCAGCAACCACCTCCGAGTCCTCGAAACGAACATCAAATCCCCGTACCCTGGACACGGACCCAGATAACATCTACAACCACGAACAGAAGCGCGATTCTCGACCGAGCCCTTCGACATCACTGACACCGTCGATATACGACAATGATGACATCGCCAAGTCCACGTCTTTACCGACTTACCCGCCCTCTCCTCCAGATCTATCCATGCGCGACACAGACTCAATAGCTTCGTTTGCATCCACATCTTCGCGCAAGGCTCGTCCAGAGTCTCTCATTATGAACTTGGAAGGGTCTCCTTTGGTCCTTGGTGTTGGATTGGTGGATTTCAATCATCTGGTATGCATCCCTACTTCCTGTATTACTCTAGCTCTCTAAATCACATCCAAGGTAGGCCCAAGGATAGAGTACTATAAGGGTGACATCTTCGAAGACGAAGAAATTGTCAAAATCCTCCCGTTCTTGGCGCTCCCTGATGGCGCACACTTGGTACGATTTGGCACTTGTCTTCATGTGCTGCTCTCATTTCAACGGTCTCAGAGTGCCGAAGATTACTGCTACTTCCACGTTGTTCCCTCGGGAAGGAAGCCGACCACAGTATTCGGCATTTCGTAAGTTTACTTCTCAATTGTTCTATCGATCGAGTGCTGGTGACGCGTTTCAGGGGATGTTCAAACTTGATGAGCTCAGAAAGGCTCCTACCTATCATCGAGCACTCGATCGAAATACAACAGCTCCAATCTGTCGTTATGCTCACTCTGCTTTTCCAGTTGTAATCAACAAATAGCCGCATCTGCTCTGTTGGTGAAGTCGTCTGATGTCACTCGTTCCACCGTCCAAAAGGCCGTTGTTGTTCTTGCGTCGAAACCAGTGTTTGGGCCAATACGGTGCGCTATAGGCTTAATTTCCATGTCGCTCAAATACTAATTGGTTCAATAGAGATAAACTTGGTGTTATAACGTCCGCGTTATTCGCTCAGAGGTAATGACTGCTGTTATTCGCCGACCTGTCAATGATCAAAGCTGAAATCATTTTGGTAGAGATTTCAGTGAAACGAGCATACTCGATGATTTTTACGCCTCTCTCGAGCGTCCGTTGCGTACACAACTCACCGAGAGCGGTTTTTATATGGGTGAGCCACCCGCCTCCGTTAGTTGTATAGTTTCTAATCATTATCCAGGCACAAATTTGTATGTTGGCCACTGAATTATGAGATATATCTTACTCTCATGCTAGACGCGAACTGGTCAAGGCCTTCCGACAAAAGGTGCTCATTCTTGTCAAAGCGATGATGCTCCAAGCTCGTGTAGGTCTATCTCCGATCACCGTAATCTTAGGTGTCTGAATCTCTTTCTAGATCATGTTCTATGGCCATCCCGTTGAGCGGTTGTGTACCTACCAATACTCCCTTGTTGCTCTCTTCCCAGGTATGTTGTTCCGAAAAAATCACGGTTCCCTCTCATCTTCTCCTTGTAGGCCTCCTGCAAACACTTGATGATTGTGGTTCACCGCCTCTCGCCGACAGAGCGCCCTCACTGACGCGCCCGAATTCCCTCAAAACATCCGACCACAAAAGCATGATGGCCTACCTTGGCCTTCCATTGGATCTCTTCGGCAAGGACGCGTTCTTCCAGCCATATCTGCCTCTCCAACAATTAGATACACTGAAAGAAACGAAGAGTTGGTTGTGTGGGGCTACGAATTCGATCGTAACGCAACAGAAGGAGGTTGATCTTTTGATCAATGTATGTGACATGTCCTTGTCTTTGGACAACTGTTTATTTCGGCATAGATCGAGACGGGTGTCTTTGAGTTTCGGAACCCAAACTTGGAGCGTTCGGCGTCCCTAACGGCTGCAGATCGTAAATGGATGGATGCGATTGTGCGGGACGTGAACGACGCTTTGTACGATAGCGATCCTCTTAAGCCAGCGGGTATCAGGTATGGCGAGTCTCCGATAGCCAATCCAAATACTCACTTCTCTGTAGATTCAAAGGCAGCGATGATTACCTACGGAGCAAGGTTGGGTCTCAGCTACGATGATGCATGAGCTGGCTAACAAAGACTTCGTAGTTTGAGGAATACATATCAGCTGCTCTAGCTTCGGTGAGGTATCGCGATTTTCTGGCCAAGGGTGAAGGCAACGGCGTCATCATATCTGGGGGTGTTGGTACGTTCACAACCTCACCAAACTAGCCTCGACTAAGCGCCGCGTTTAGGCGACCCTAGAGTGGCCGATGACTTCAATCCCCTGTGGATCTCCGAGTTTAAACGTACTAATGCCTATGAAGTATGGGATCGAATCACCGATCCCATGTTGTTCGACATAGTCGAGCCTCGGTACGTAATCCGTGACACTTATAGTTGAGAGGCTAAGATTTGGTCGACTAGTCATCCCTGTAATGAAAAGCCAACAGTGGTGTCGGACATTGGATTGCGTCTACAGGAAGGAATTCAGGAGTTGAAGTTGGATCAGCAGCTGGCTCCTGCGCGGGAAGCAGTTGCGCGGACATTCGTTGCTGGTTCAACGGGTTTCTTCAAGGCCGTCGAAGGTGTTCGAGGGCGATGGCAGCGTAGTGATTCAAGTACGACGCCTCTTCTTACCGATGAAACGAAACGGTCGGAAACACCTGTCGAGGTGTCCAAGACGGACTTGGATGATGTAGAAGCTGCACTGGCTACACCTCGGCCGCCACCATTGGATAAGCGCTCATCAAGTGCATCCACGGGCTCTCATACAAGTCAAACGTCACACTCGGTTGATTCCTCGCAGGTCCGAGCATCGGTTGCTTCGTGGGGCTCTGGGATTGGCTCTTTCATGTCTTCGAGGTTTTCGTTCGGCCGGCCAGCAGAGCCTGTTTCCGCAGACAGCCATCCTGATCCTCCAGCCACCAAGTCGGACACCTTGCCAAATGATCAGCCCGCCAAGCCGGCCCTAAATCGATTCACGCCCGCGTTAGCCCCAGTCCGCGATGAAAGCACCCCTCGTCAGTCTGATTCAACACCAGAGACTATTGGCCTGGCGTCATAACAGATCTCTGGAACCCCATATTCTCTGCTCTGCTCTTACTATTCTGTCTCATGCTTAGTATTTCAGAGTAGATCCCATTGGCCTGGTCAACCTTACCACCTTAAGCTTATACATTCTAGACTAATAAGACTAGGCTAACTTGGGACTCGCGTGACCACAACCTCGATACTGGCCACTAGCTGATTCCTTTTAGGATCGAAAGTTCGTTTGCATTTAACAGGTTATTTTACCGTAGTTCAGGCAACATTTGCAACGTCCAAGCTAAGCTAACTTCCAATAAAATGGCGACGGAATTGACTATGGACACTTCGTTGTCTTTTGGGGCAACGTCTGTACTAGGTATGTGCTTGCCTTCGAGTGGAGATTGGAAACTGACCTTGGGCGTTAGGTTAACCTCGTGAACACGGTAGCCTGGTTAATTTCAAGATGCAGTTGGTGCACTTGCTGTTCACGTTCGCGCTGCTCGTTGCGCCTGCTTTCGCGGCACCCGAATACCTCAAGGGGAAGCCGACGAAGATTTCGAGCAAAACCTTTGCTGACCTCCAGTACTATGCAAAGTTCGCCATCACCGCGTACAGGGACAACTATGAATGCAATAGACCCTTGAATACCACCGTCGTTTCAAGAGTAAGTCAAAATCCTCTCACTGCCGTTCCACACGGAACTAATGCCACATGTCATTCCTCTAGTTCAGCAACGGTTCTACGCAAGCATACCTAGCTCGTGATGATATCAAGAAGGAGTACATCCTTTCCTTCCGTGGCACGGAACCATCTAAAATCGCAGATGTTTTGGTTGGTGCGTACATCTTTCTATGAAGCTATTAGCACTTGTCCTCAGCCCCATTTGCTGACGCTGCGTAGATCTCAACATCCCGCAAATTACGATAGACTTGCCCGAGGTTTCCAATGCAAACGGTTTCAAAGGTCACAAAGGATTCCACAATGCCTGGCTCCTTGTTGAGAAGAATGTTATGAGCGCATTGGCCTCGGAGGTCAAGTCGAAGCCATCATACCCAATCGTAGTGACTGGTAAGCCTTTCCATGACATCTCCTTCATAACCCTGACAATGGCTTTTAGGTCACTCACTCGGCGGTGCTTTGGCCTCTCTTGCTGCTTTGGAAATCAAGACTAAATATCCCAAGTTGGCCTTACGCCTGTTCACATATGGTTCGCCGTCATCATATCTTACTTATAGCTGATAACTGAAATCTGACTAGGACAACCCCGAGTTGGCGACTTGACCTTCGCACTACACATCCAGAAACTGATCGGAACGCAGAATATTTTTAGAGGTATTAATTACCACCTTTTCGATTATTTTTGTAACTAACCTAATGCTTTGAAGGTGTCAATCAGAAAGGTGAAAACTTTTGCTTCCCCCTTCACACCCTGCCATAACGTTTTGTCATTCATGTAGATCCTGTTGCTGTGATACCACCTCTGATGCTTGGTTATCGTCACTTGTGGGTTGAAGCCTTTTTGAGATCTGAGACACCAGTGTTCTGACTACCCATGCAGCGGCCCTGAATACTGGCTATCCAAGGAGCCTGGTTAGTTCCATCTTATCCAATGCCTCACGCAACGCTGACGGTATTTCTATTTCATAGCCGAGTACAAGAATGTTTACTCATGCGCGAACGGCGAAGATAAGGACGAATCCACCGACAAGAATTGCGACGATCCCAGTATGTCCCCACAACGAAGCTCACTGTGCTTTTTTGAATGACTTTCTGCAGCCGGACCAAGCCCACTTCACGTTTCGGAGCATAGTGTCCTCTTTGGCATTCGTGAGTCTAGTACAGCGGTGCTAGAGGCGTCCCGACTAAATCTGGTATCACAGCAACGAAGAATGGCCAACAGTGGTGCAGTCCTGAGCCATACCATAATTATAACAGTTCTCCAGACAAGGAACTCCCAACCACGGCGCTCAAGAAGCAGCCCTCCATATCGATCCCTAAATCCAGGCCATCCAGCAAATCTGGCAAATCTTCGAAAAGCAAGAAGCCTTAATTGAAGACTAGGTCATCGCTTCGAGAAGGAAGGGATTTAGTAGTTGAACATAGATTCTCTACGCTTTGTACTGTTCGAATGGATGTGGAAATTGTTCAAGCATCTGGTCTTTGAGAGCTTCTGCGGTCCTCCATATTTTATGAAGGCGAGGATCCGGACGATACCACTGCTTGTGGTCAAGAAAGACCGGACGAAAGCGCCGCGAGACGAGGACTTCGGGCGGCGCGTCGTCGTCAGGGTTATCAAAGGCCGGCTCGTCACCGTCGGGTTTCGTTTTACCTTTATCCTGAGTGCGACGGGTTGATTTCGATGTGCTTTGAGTAACGGCAATTCGCGAACGATGTGGAGTAACGGGGACATCGATCGATACTTCAGGAAGTGGCGCAGGCTGTGTCAGGCGACGAGGCGAAGTTACGGGCGTGGATATTGGCGGGTCTTGATGGGAAGGACCAGCTTGATCAGGACCTTGCACAACGACGACGGGTTCCAGTTTACGTCGTTTAGTAGGAGATGGCGTTTCGGTGGGCTGTGTTGGGGGATATAGTTCCGCGTGACGTTTTTGAGGGTCCCTGGTGGGGAGGTCTCGTAGTACGCGCTTAGTAGGAGATTTTGTAGGAGATTTGACAGGCGAAGATGTCAGTTTCACTGGCGAGGGAGGTGGCCTGCGGGATGCCGCCTCTTTCATTGCTTCCCATTCGGCCTTCAATGCTTCCTTCTGCTCACTACATTTCTTCTGAAGAATCTTCACTATGAAGTTGTGGTCGTTCACAGGAATTTCGTATTCTTCCTGAAATTGCTCAGGACTGAGAAAATGAGGTACCTGTCGAGCAGTCAGTACCGACGGGATCCTCGCGGGAGAGCTCTCTACCTTTATTACTTTGCAGGTCCAAAACCACACAATGCACATAACTTCGCGCTTTGGAGCGTCAGCGGCCTCTTGAAACACGATCTCTTCAGCTTCATGCATCATCCTAACCATGGTGGGCGATTCGGAGATGTTTCGCGTACGGAATAGGCTTTGATACGTCACTCCAGTAGACTTCCTAGTCCTAGCAGCAGGCTTAGGTGCGCTTATAGCAGATTCAACAATATTGAGTGCTTTGTCGAAGTCCTGTGGCCTCAAACACGACGCCACTTGAGCACTCCTTTGAGCTACATCGTTGTTATTCAACCTGGAAGAAATTCAGCCAAATTGACGACTGTGCGTTCTGTATAATGGTGCGGACCTTTTTGACGCGATATAGGCGCAGATGGGAACTAATCCTCCAGAAAGAGATCCTAACTCGTAACCCGATCCCGATGCTGTTTTCAGACGCGCCAAGGACAGAAGCACCGTCGCCTGAGTAAGCGTCTCTTGCTTGGAGCATAGTTCGCGAAGGCGTCGAGTTTCGAGGGTTGACATCGTCGGCGTACTGAATGGTTGAGGACAAGGTCAGGCCTCACGCGGAGTCGGAGGTTGTACTTTGTCCACACGAGCAACATGACCACTGACGCCACAATCGCTACCTCCGCGAATCGTCGCGCACATTCGCCACAGGAAATGACTTGGCATCATCACGATGATCATATATCCATTGCATGGAAAGGACGACCCTCATATCCTATGCTCCTGGACGTATATCCCCCTTCAACGATCTCAGAAAGGAGCTTGAGATTGGCCAATAAACCAGTCCCTGTACTGATTTACTTTCATGGGGGCGGTATGACGGTTGGTGACAGGACCAGTTGGTTTCCTTCGTGGCTGGAAAGTTTGTGGTTAAGCCATCTATTCCATTCAGGGCTTAAACTGATGATCAGCCTTGAAACACTAGAAGGCATTAACAATGCTGGCTTCGTCTTCATTTCGACCGATTATTCTTTGATGCCACCAGCAACTGGGCACCAGGTCATCCAGGATATCCGAGATCTATTCAAGTTCGTGGCTACGGGTGGCTTGGACGAAATCTTGAAAGTTGTCTCCCAAGCTCATGAACAGTACGGATTCGCCATACGCGCCGACGCAATTGCTGTTTCAGGATCTAGCTCGGGTGGTCTGTGTGCGTATATGGCTGCTATCCATGCATCACCACGACCCGCTGCCGTGCTCTCCATGTATGGAATGGGAGGTGATTTCTTGGTACGTGTCCTTCAGTACCAACACGATCTCTTACCACTAGACGTGCGTCGTATTGTGCTCCAGATACCCCATTATCTCACTGTCAAAACGCACCGGTTCTTTAGAGGGAGGGAGATACTAGACTCATCCGATTATTTGAAGTACCTCTATCCTCAATCATCAAAGCTAGATGAGACACACGAGTCGCCGTTGTCTTATCATGACAGTACTTGGACCATTCCTGGATTTCCTGCCAATCCTAGGATGCTCCTTCCAAGGCTCTACTTGCAGCTAGGAACTTGGCTGGATTACTGGACGGGGGAGCACGAACCCAGTTTGAGTGAAAAATTACGAGGCAAGTTGGATTCGGTTTTGCTTGCGGCGGATGAGGCTTTGGATCCATCTAGCGTCATGGATCAAATCCGCGAACTTATACCGGCACCCCATCACGGCCTTTTCCCGCAGTTCAACGTGACGAAGGGTTGGCCTCCAACCATCCTCTGTCACGGCGAGAAAGACACGGCTGTCCCTGTATCTGAATCAAAACACCTGTGCGCATTACTCCAGAACGCAGGCGTATCGGCGCAGATGATGGTGGTCCCGGAAGCTGAACATTCCTTTGACTATGTATCTGACGCAGAAACCCTATATGGAGCCAATGTGTTCGACCCAGTATTAGAATTCCTTGTATCTCATATGGACAGGGGGGAGTAAGGGTCATGTATGGTATTATTTGTAGACGTCGAAAGAGGGGGCGTTTATTTGGTCATGCTTTGGATCTCAAGGCTTCCTTTTAGATATTGCCTGCCAGTCACGTTTACTTTCACTTGAGCCTTCTTCTTCGACGTCCCCAACGTCCCCCACACGATTTCGCGGTCTTTGCTCGCTACAGCCCTCGGAGATGGGCCCTTCTCCAGACAAGGTCAATGATATGACCCCTAGTCTTCAAACATATCCTATAACATCCACATCTTCGTCTGTGACTTCATCCCATACCGATATCACTATCGACTCGGTGGGGACCCAAGACGCGCTCAGCAGGTATGCGGCCTTGAAGCGTCGCTTTGCAGAGCTGGAGGAGGTGAGTCAACATACCTGGCACACTTCTCTCCCTTTGGCTGTCTTTGTTCGCGGATACTTGCATGGCTTTGCTAGCTTCGAGGCGCGCTGCAACATTGTATATGCCAGAGGGATTGTTCTGCAAGTGTTCCTAACCAAAATAGGATTATTGATATCAGAAACCTAAGGAAACAGCTATGGGAGGGGACCGATCAGATGAACGCAATGTCAGAATGCGCGAGGAACGCAGGTAGGACGCGTGGTTCAGCTCAATGCAGTGTCATTTACCATCTGTCTTTCTAGTATCATTCAAGACCGAATATTGGAGCTGGAAAACCAGCCCGGCTTTGTAATACCACTTGGCTTCACCCCGTCATCTACAACATCATTTGTGTCGCCCTCTATCCCTTGTGCAGATTCATCCACTCATTTGGGTGCTGCCATAAGGGACGGTGGGGAGGGATCACCGACCAATGGAACTGGAATAGCGAATGCCTCAATCGAGGGTAATGTTTCTACGAATACCAATGGGATCACTTCTCTTGCAAATGCCCAAGAGTCAGTGCTCAGCTCTAAAATCGATACTCCCGCAAGTAAGCCTGTTCAATCTTATTCTCTCACCTTTTCGATACGTAAGCCGCCTACTTACAATCTCCCGTACAGATAGTACTGAGATACCTTCAACGAGTACCAAGCAAAGCACCCCTCGAACTCGAAGAAGCTCCAGAATCACATCTAAATCCAGCCCACAAACTTCCAGTCCATCATCAGCATCTTCTCGCTCACGCCGTCCAGCTGCACCCACTTCACCTATTCCTCCTAACACACACTCAAGTGAGCAGCGTCGATTCATCTTTATGGCATCCATAACCGGTCTGGCTTAGACGGAGAGTCGTCATCGACTTTAAATGCTTCAACAGCCGCCGCAACCGATCTGACGCCCCCTGGAGGAGGTAAACAACAAGATCCAGACGCTAACAGAACCTCTGCGGTACTCTCATCTAATCCTCTGAAAGGATTATTGACACTTGGCACCAACGCCCTCCCGCCGCCTCCCGGTCAGACTCTGGCTGCATTATTATCTTCGCCGGGGTTGAACATGCAGATAGATCCTGCCTTGATGGACACCACGGGCCTGAAGAATGTTATCGGTATGGGGTTCACGGAGACTACCTCTACTGAGTCCAAAGTCGCTCAAAGTTCATCTTCAGACAAACCGGGTCCCTCGGATTCCTCAAGCCCATCCGCCGTTACGCCACCCACATCTACCACAACATCCAACCCCTCCTCACAAACGCCTTCATCAGCTATCAACCCGTATTCTCTTCTATATGGCGCCATGAGCCCACTAAGTGCCGTTCCAACTACGCCTTCGTCCGCTGCCTCAATATCCCCAACGTTACCCTACCCCGGTTTATACTACCCCTTCCCCTTTCAAATGCCTCCTGGTATGTTTACACCACCATCGGGCCTTGTCCCAGCAAACGCCCAACAACCGCAACCTCCACCCCCACGACAACAAGAGCCGCCCCGACAAAACAAGCCTAAGCGGCTAAAAGCCCACACAGTTACAACGAAGAGCTTCAGCATACCTATGGTCCCCCGCGATAAATCTGGGAAACCCATGTTACCGCTCAACGTCGGGATTATGACGGTGATCTCCTTGGGAGAAGTTTGCATGCGTGAGCATTTCCATACTGAACGATATATATTTCCCGTAGGGTATGAGGTGACACGGTAAGTACCTCCCTGGAATTATATATCCCATCTACCGTTTCTTAACTCAATCGAATAGACGGTACCTTTCCACTATCGATCCTAATCGTGAAGTTGTCTATCATTGCACCATTTTGGATGGCGGTGATGGCCCGAAATTTCAAATCGTACCCTCCGACACCGCTGACCGACCTGTGATCGCTGGAACTGCTACGGGAGCTTGGTCTAGTATCGTCAAGCAAGCCAACGCCATTCGTAATCGCCAGCATTCAAATTCAGTGTCTGGCCCCGACTTTTTTGGTCTGGGACAGAATACCATCAAGCATCTGATTCAGGAACTCCCCAACGCCAATAGGCTACGAGATTACGTCTGGCAGAATTTTGTGGAGGGAGGGTGAGTGTCACTTATACCTTCTTGAGCTCCTTCGTCTGATGGCGCTTCCTTAGGCCTTTGGGGGGACGGCATGCGGCTGTAATCCCTGCCCTCCCAGAGGACTATGACGCTGCGCATCCCATTGGTCCTTATTACCCATCTGCGCAGGAACGACTGAAGCAAGCGGGCCCATCCAACACTCCGACCACTGAATCCCCCAGATCGTACTATCCTCCCCATGTCATCCAAGAAGCTGCGCACGCTTCAGGAACGTCTTCAGAAACTGACCGAGGTAGCAGTAACGGGCCCTCTCCATCCCCTACGACGACCTCGCGGGGAAAACGGAAAGCGTCGGCACATGATCAACCAGACGCTGTGCACGCCCCTTCTTCCACTCTTCCTGCAGACTCGCCCACCCACCCACAACCCCAATATGTCCCTACGCTAAACCCTCCGCCGCCGTCAATACCCCCGTTCCCAGTGGTGAACGGCTATCCTGCTCCACAGAGCAATGGTAACATTGGGCAACAATGACATTGGCGCCTTCCATCTATTCGGCATCCAGTTTTTATTTAAGTTCCCTCTGGACTCTGACCTCCTGTGCCGCCGTATAAACGGCCATTGTATGAATGATTTGCTTCCGTGTATATGGTGTATCTCCTCACGCAAGGGACTCCTTGCTTGCAGCTTGAGTTCGATAAGAACACGATAGCCTCATGGATCGGTTTCGCTCGAGGCTGCCTTGGGCAAACTTCCTCCTGGAGATGAAGCCGATCCTGGTTGGCCATGGATAGGATAGAGTGGGGTTGCGCTGCTACGCACCGCCCGCGATGACATCCTTGAAGTGCCACCACGAATACCGATGGGCGCTATATCCATTTTTTCGCATGAGTGGTATCAATGCGTGCCTCTGTGGGGACTCCGGCTGATGCAAGGTTCGTGCGAGCCCATGGAGTAGTATGTGAGGCAAACATCTGTCTATAATGTAAACTTTTACCTATCTTATCAGCCCTTCCATCTTCGTAGTTGCTGCATGTACTCGAAGCTTCTTTTGCATGCCCGTCCCGAATACCCCTGGTTCTGCCTCCTGGCCTACTCCTCTATCCCCTTTTATGCCTTCGACGTCCGCCGATGAGAACATTGGTGCTTTCTTTAGGTTATTCTTATACTTATCGTGTTGGATCGGTAACGCTAATGACCAATGTTAAATAGACATGGGAAAGGACTCCATACACCGTCAACGCGCTGGAGTACGATCGATGCAAGGAACTGAACCCAATTAGTCGCAGCAATAATCATGATTTTATTTTGGCTTTCGATGTCTGACATTTTGACTTTCTATATTGATGCATCTCCCGCCCATGCTATGACGCTATTTCCGTTCCGAGCTCGCTGGCCTCGTAGCTTGTCCGACAGTTTTCAGTGTTCAGTGTTCAACGCCAACTCTCACGCATGACCCCACCAGACATCGTCGCGCGTGGTCGAGAATTCCTTCCCACCTTCCGCTCGTCCCACAACTAACGAACGTGCGTGTTTTGAAGAGACTCATATACCGCGTCGCTTTGGAGTTGTCTGAGCTCCTCGGGTAGCTATCATGCTCTCAGTCACACTTGTTTTCGCGGTATGCATAGGTTCTGCCTTTGCTACTGAGCTTCTGGACAGGAATCTTGCCTATCGCTCACCATTTATCAATAGGCCCGATGTGAGTCCGGGTCCTCCCACTTATGTGTCCTTGGGATAACCTGCAGTTCATATCTCCTGTGTAGCTTTCACACAACACCAGGTCGATCGAGGCCCGACACTTGATGGTGGTGAAGCGTCAGACCGTGGATGCGGCACCTTTTGCGGACGAACATTATCCCACATTCTATGGGAGTGACTTTAGCAATGTACGTCTTCCCCCTCTTCTTTGACTTCGCGCTGTATCTGTCATCTGTCTCATAGAGTCCATTCCTCTGGAACGGGGGCATAAATTTCACTCACTCTGGTGAGTGATGCGTCAAATGTTCCATCGTCATTGACCTGACTCTTGCCCTTCTCTAGTTGCAAGTGTACGCGCTACTATATATACCCCTCACAAAAATATCGATGGCTAAACATACACAGGGTGATCCGTTCGACACTTCCGTGCTCCTTTGGACCAGAGCCGTCCCCGTCTCGGTTGCCCCTAATACCCCTGACCAAAGTGTCCCTGTTTGCCTTGCCTTCAAAATTTCGACATCTCCGACTTTGGCTGGCCGGCCTGTTGACTCTGGGGAGGCGTTTACATCATATGATGTTGACTTCACCGTGAAAGTAGAAGCCAAAAAGCTCCGCCCTGACACCAAGTACTTCTTCCAGTTCTCAGACTGCACTAATCCCAAGAGTGCGAGTCCTATCGGAGCCACGAGGACGCTTCCCAGCCCGCATAGTGAGTTTCAATGAGGTCATGTCGCAGGAAAGTCTCACGGAAGTCTTCTAGCACCTGCGCACGAGGTCAATGGCGGGAAACCTCTTACTCTTGCAGTGTTTTCTTGCTCGCATTTCCAGAATGGTATGTCTCCGTGGCCATGCAAATAGGATATCCATTGCTCATTACATGGAACCCCAGGATACTTCAATGCATACGGTGTTGCTGCTCATAACACCAGTGCTGAGCTATTCGTACACCTCGGTGACTATGTATGCCCTCCTCACGCTGCCTCCTTCGGAACGTCGCTTAACGTCGCTCACATAGATATACGAAGATCTTGGCAATGGGTAGGGTGCATCATTTTCACGTTCCTTCTAGTTCTAAAATTAGCCATGCTTCCAGGGCTCCTATCGGCAGAGCTACCCTTGGTCGAGAAACCGCTACCATCCACGATTATCGTCTGCGACTGAATCAATATCGTACAGACGTTAGTCTTTCGTTTGCTCACCAGCACGCCCCTTGGATTACTGTTTGGTTGGTTTTTCATCCGCGATCTTCGTTTGAAATCCCACTCATTCAGACCCTGTAGGGTACGACGTTCTTTGTCCTATTAATACTTTTCTATCGCTGAACCTCAAATCGTCCCTAGGACGACCATGAAGTATGCATTCCCCCTTGACGATCTTCTCATATCTGAACCCGTGCATAGATTGCAGATCAAGTCTGGAAGGCAGGAACTGCAGACTCTAACGACACCGCAGTTGGCTGTTCGTTCTCCCCATCCGGAGCGTGTTTCACAGACCGCAAGCTCGCCGCTGTGAGGGCCTACCACGAATGGATGCCCATCAGACAGGTCGACCCCAATAATCAGCTTCGTATATGGAGGAACTTCCAAATTGGCAAGTTGCTGGTAGGTTACCCCCTTGATCGCCTAGTTGTCCGTCGGTCTCATTCGTTTCATTCGTTTCATTTGAGGATCTGACCATGCTGGACACGCGCATCTACAACCGAGATATAACGGACGTGAGTCTCCTGTCAAAATTGGGGTAGGATCGTCGTTGCTAATGATCGATCTTTCTAGGTCTATTACAACACCCGTCAGTTACGCATTGCCTCTGTCGACATCGTTCCGCTGAAGTTCGCTCATCATTCCTTCTAGACTGTAGGCTTCAAGTTGTTGCTTTCGACAAAAATACGTTACTAAATATTCATCCACAGTCATCGAATCGATTTCTGGCGTCCAGAATCGATCGCTGATGGGTCCCGACCAAGAGAAATGTTTGTCTACCCATCTCCCTGACAAATCGACTTAAAATTGAGTTGCTGCTCCCCATAGGGTTTTTAAAGACAATCGATGCATCAAAAGCTCGCGGCGCGGTGTGGCGCGTTGTAGGGTTGGTGACTTGCTTTTGTCCTTTCGTTACGACCGCCTCACAATTCCGCCACCTGTATAGACAGCAGATTGTCTTTTCTCAAATTCTCTTCGGGACATTCTGTAAGAGACCACCCCTATATTCTGTGCTAGAAGCCAACTGAACATTCTCTCGTAGTTGACGTTGTACGTGAATGCCCGCGAGTGGTCAGCCAAGGCTTGAAGCTTGACATTTAATGGTAGGATGCCTGGGACGGTTACAAAGCAAACCGCAATCGCATTCTCGATCACCTGTACAGCAAGAAGATTGATAATACCATCATTCTCGCAGGGGATAGTCATGCCAACTGGGTCTCTGACCTGGCTCGTGAGTCATGAATATGATGATATTACATGTGACTGACTGAATAACCTTTCGAGTGTAGATCCCAATGATACCACTACGTACAACTCAGTGACGGGCGCAGGGGCAATTGGTGTCGAATTTGCTGGAACTGCCGTAACCTCCGAGTCCGCCTTTGGGAGTAGTATCAATCAAACAAGTGCAGACGCCCTTTCCAAGAGTCTGGTCGACATCAACCCAGATTTACAATGGAGCGAAGGTTTTTTTAGAGGTTTCTTTACCTTAACTCTCGATACTAAAACTGCTACGGCAACCTACTTCGCGATGAGGAATATCAGTAAGCGTTCTATCCATATTCGACACAACAAAGATACCACTGAGCCGCCAGGTAATCCTAATTTGGATGGGTTTGCCTCCGCGACGTTTGTGGTCGAAAGCGGTAGGTAGTCCGCTACTATATGACCGTCTATACGCTGATCGAAATATGTCTAGGAGCTAACAAACTCAAGCGTCCAGTTGGCGGTGGGAAAGTGAAAGCGGGAGCATTGCGTGGGGCCTGAGTTCCCTTTTGATCAGGGGGCCTCCTTTTACGAGGCCTGAGTCACTATTTGTTCCCACGCAGGGTGTCTCATTAGTCACGTCCATGTTGCCAATGAATCCCCTTGACGCGTCTTGTTTCCCTTCTCCACCACCTCTTTATTCAGGCTGCACACATGGAACCTGGAAGTACTCTACCTGGAGGATACGACAGTGACGATGAGCTTGACTGGGAAGAAGTGGAAGTTACCGCCCAGCACCTAGAGATTACGCTCAACCCAACTCAGAAGGCGGAGGTGAAGGGAAAGGGGAAGGAGGTTGCGAAGCCGGCGGCTCAGTGAGTACTATCGGTCCCTAGTATACAAGATGCGGTCAGCTTACAGTGACTCAGGCGAAAGGGACCTTCACCTGAAGAAAGATTAAAGCGAATTAATTGCCATAAAATACACACAATAACATTAATCACCAACGCTGGGATTCGGAATCAGTGGATAAATGACGACCTGCTGCGAGTAAGCTCGCTTATCCCACCGCCTTGCAACATGCGGCTAACCGTGGAATAGGCTCGTCTACTTTCGCTAACCCCTCTACCGCTGCAAAACGGTTTCGCAGCCATACATAAATCGCGTATTCCAGAGGCTGCACGGCGAGGTCGTATGTTCCAGGCTGCCATGACGCGTCTCGTCGAATGGTGGATTGATTTTTTCGAAGTCACGCCTGTTGGACATCTTCGCAATAGAACCTATGAGTCTGTTCACGAAGGTCTTAGAGACCAAGGTCTCATTGTGTCCAAAGAACATCAAGAACCCTCTCCTTCCACTGAAAATTCTCCAGACGACGTACCTTTGACAACGGTGCTGGGTGCACTGAAAGGACTGAAGTCCATAGACATAGAGTCTCTGCAATCGACACTCAATGACGATGGCGAGTTCATACGCTCTCCGAAAAGCCTCATGAAACACGCTCTGATGCGTAGTGGGTCCCGCGATACCAGCGCTCAATTGTTCACCTCTCTCTGCCGTTCCTTGGACATACCTGCGAGGCTTGTTGTTAGCATCCAAAGCGTTCCATGGCAGAGCGGCGGGAGCGAAGCCAAACCCAAACCCAAGGGCAAGGTGAAAGCTAGTGACGCAAAGGCAACCACAAACACGTCGAAGCCACAGAAGAAGCCACCAAAGGCTGCGGCCTCCAAGCCACAGAAGAAGTCATCAAAGGCCGCAGCTTCCAAGCCTCGACTCCGGTCATCGACAAAGGTGACCCGGTCAAAGTCGAATCCTAAGCCTATCAGCGCTTCAAAGGCCATAAAGGCCGCTCAACTTCAAGAGAAATCTGACAGTGGCTCTTCAGATGATGACTCGGCTTTTTCAGAGAGCGATACTAGCTCATCTAGTGGATTCTCATCTAAGAACCAGGCCACATCCTCGCCTAAATCTCGCAAGCGACCAACCAAGCAACCTCCAAACGGCCCTCCTCCCCCCTCTCCACAAAGAGCGACAACTGGTGAGTAAATGAGGAGAAAGCCACATCTCAATACTGACAATCTGCGACCAGCTCTCTCAACTCCACCTGTCTTCTGGACTGAAGTTTACTCTAAAGGCGATGCTCAATGGTTGCCCGTGGATCCGGTACGGGGCTTGGTTAACAAGCGCAAGGTATTCGATCCATCGCAATTGCCTTTGCTTCCTTCCCTTCCATCCATTTATCGCACAATTGGAGTATCGACGCCTCAAAAGAAAGCTCCAAGCCGACCTCCATATTCTCCGAAGACAATTGAGAACCGGATGGTATATGTTCTTGCTTTCGAGGAAGACGGCTATGCACGAGATGTTACACGGCGTTATGCACGGGAGTATGCAGTCAAAGTTGCTAAGATGCAGGGCCAAGGCAGAGGCAAGGGTCGTCTCCAGTGGTGGGAAGGTGTTTTGGGCATGATACATCGGCCTTACCGTCTAGTAAGTACCCGATTTTTTCGGACTACACAAATGCTGATCGTTATTTTTTATTTAGGCTCGAGATGATGCTGAAGACGAAGAGCTCGAGGCTGCCCAACTAGCTGAGGGCATGCCGACGACTATTGCTGGCTTCAAGGATCATCCCCTGTGAGCAAGTTTCTGCCTTTCATGTCGCCCTTTCCTGATTCGCCATATGCAGTTATGTTCTGACCCGTCATCTTCATGTAAATCAAGTTATTCATCCTGAACCTCCAGACACTCCAGAGCTCGGCCGCTTCCGAGACGAACCCGTATATCCTCGCTCTGCTGTTGTAGAACTCAAGACAAGCGAAAATTGGCTCAGAAGCGAGGGTAGAGTGGTCAAGGCTGGATGTCAACCGCTCAAAACCGTGAAAGCGCGTGTGAGCACGGTCAACAAACTCAGGGCCATCGAAGCATTGAAGGAAGCGGGTGCAGCTTCAGGCGCAGAACTCATGCAAGGCTTATATGCCTGGAGTCAAACAGAGCCCTTCGTGCCCCCACCAATAGTTGACGTGAGTTTGCCATCCCACCCGTTGTGGACCCACCTAATCGACTTTCAGGGTGTAATTCCGAAAAATAATTACGGTAACATTGATTTGTACGTGCCTTCCATGCTGCCCGCAGGTGGAGCACACGTTCCTCGTAAGTGACTATTTCCCTGCATCCTATTTATCATGTTAATACGGACGATTTTAGTCCGAGGAGCCTGGAAAATTGCGAAGAAGCTAGGTTTCGATTATGCAGAAGCGGTGGTGCGTGTGCACGATGCTCGCGAGTCATGGTCATTCCTAACAAGACCCTGCGTAGACTGGCTTTCATTTCAAGAGCCGGCGGGCAATGCCGGTCATTGAGGGTGTTGTTATTGCCGCTGAGCATGAGGCCGTCCTTATTGAGGCAAGTGCATCGATCTAATGGCCTGGTCGTCGGTGGAACTGACCAAATCTCTCAGGCATATGCGGAAGCTGAACAAGAGGCCGAGAAGAAGGCACTCATCCAACGTAAGGAGCGCGTTATCAAGCGTTGGAAACGGCTCATTCAAGGCCTCCAAATCCGCGAGAGGCTACATTCCCGATACAAAGATGGGACCTTGGAGATTCAGATCCCAGTAGCTGACGCAACTACTGTCGCCGACCAGCCTGATGTAAGTACCCAACGTGCCCCGAATTGCTTCTAGCTGATTATTCTATCCCTCACATGTAGGCTCCCGATAAAGGAGGCGGTTTCCTGATAGATGCTGACGATATCGTCCAACCCTACCTTCTCCCCAGAAACACGCACCCCGTTCTGCCATCCTATCCGTCGCATCTTATACCAAGCGCGCCTCATGCCAAAGCGTTGGGACAACACCCTGAGGGCGTGCAGGAAACCGCCGAACCTCTTGTCCTTGGGACTATGGATCTTGACTCTGAGATAGAGGACGATCCGCCACTTGCCCTTGAGATCCCGCGATTCGTCCCGGTATCGATGCAAGAGCTTGCGGAGAAACATGACACGCAAGTGGTGGCCTCTGGCCTCGACTCATCTGACCCTATCGACATTCCTGTAGCTCCCCATTCAAATCCTCCCCTCGATGATCATGCCAAACCTGAGGATGAGGACCTCCCCGGCTCCGCGAGACCCAAAAGAACAAGTCGCCGATCCACCCGTGTTATCGCAAATGGCGCAGATGTGAACACGCCTGGTACTCCACGGCAAACCTCTCCTCCGAAACCAGATTCACCTTCATCTCCTCCTTTCAAACCAAAGGCTGTCGCAAGCTCGTCCAGCGACGCTCATCCCAATACAAAGCGGCGGCTAAGTGACGTTACCGTTGAAGTTGTCATAACCGAGTCGCCTCCTTCCAAGAAGCGTAAAGCGAAGGCGACAACAAATTCCACAGTGCCCACACCGACAAGGGTGCTACGCCCTCGTACATCCAAGAGTCAATCCCAGCTAAGGCGTTAATCCCCGGATGTGTAACTTATAACATTATTCTATGGATATATAATGATTCTTTTTATGAAGATTCTACAACTCCGAGGAGAGAAGCAAATGTTAGGTAGGATGTATGACCGCGAACTTCGGCGAATGCTTTCGACACGGCGATTTTAGTGGTCGAGCCTGTCGACTGTCCTTCAGGCATGTCGGCGAAACTGGGTTCAACAGACCCCGATTCCTGGAGCGATTCCTCTAGCTCATCGGTCTTGGTGCGTTTTCCACCAGTAGACTCGGCCCCATCGTCCCGCGCCTGCAGCTGCGTGAGATCCGATTCACCGCCGTCTCCACGTTTCCTCTTGGCCAGGTTCTGTCTGGAAACCACAATCTGTCGTACCCGTTTATCTTCACGTTTTTGTTCTGCCTTCTTCAAACTCGTCGCCACATCTTCGATTGATCGCAGAGCGGGTACCTGGTCCACCTCGTGCGCTCTCACGAGTGTTTCGTACATTGTAATTTCTAATACATCGTTGATGTTGATGAGGTGGAGCCGAAATGAATGTATATATAGAAAACACACCTGTGAAACCAGCATCATTGAGGGCGATGACTGTACGTTGCACTTGCTCCATACATGGACTGAAACAACAGATCCGGGTAAGGCGATCTTTCTGGGGATAAAAGGCGTGCTTAGTTCAGAAATTCCAGAAGAATGACACTCTTGTTGAACTTACGCGAAGTGTCTTTTTAGCATGTGCTATGGCGTTCCACGGCATTGGCAGATCTAGGAATACTGGAAAGGTAATCAGGGAAGGTGACAAAAGGGCGCGATGATAAAGAGGATCCGGGATAATAAGTGTGAAATCCTGGTGTGGAGGACGTCGGGGGCAAATCGCGAAACAGGCATTTGAAGCCCAAAGTAGATCAAAATGCCGCAATGCGTGCAGCTACCCCTTCCGAAAGTGTTCATGGACTGTCTTCACCATCTTCGACAGAAAAATCCCTATAAGCGACCTGGCTTATAGGAACCGTTCTCCACGAAGAAGAGCGAGAGCGAGAGAGTGAACATTTTGGAAGGGTGGTTTTTCGAATTCGACAAGCGCGATTTCAGGCACCAGGCGCTCGATGCGCGCATCTGCCAGTCCATCGTCCGCGACAAGACCAGTTTCCCGCCTGAAAAGTCGAGAAGGGTCAAAGTTATGAGAACCCGGCCGAGCCGCTGCGAGCCCGAAATTTCGACCGGACATGGGGAAGCAACCACTGGCCGACAGGGTTCCATACCTGTTATCCCGAATCCTCAATACAGTCATGGACTTACTAGCATCGGCGACGTTCTCCACCGTGAAACCATCACTGCAGACATTCCGGTGTGTAAGGGTTACGAAATCCGACATGCCGTGACGGGCGAATTCTTCACTAATGGAATCAGGTTAAGTAGTTAGGTTGGGAAGAAGATGATGAGGATTCTGAATGGGGAACCAGCAAGGCGGGAGGCCAGGCGTTGTCACAGTTGACAAACCCCTCGTGCAAAGAAACCTGCTCGACGTTCATTTGCTTTTCGGTGTTTCCTCCAAGATCAACCAGTCAATCAGACTGTGCGTAATGCTCATTCTACCGGAGGAAACAAGTAGAAAAAGTCCTGAACATTTTTGATGGGTGTTGTCACCAGTTCGAAAAGACATGGCCTCCCGCAGTGGTGTACTGCAGGCACCGAGGCCTTTTCTCGCTGGGACCCCTCCCCTTCAGGAGCTTTGTTACGACCTGTTTTCTCTGGGAAAAAGGCTCCAGAAAACATGGGCGGTATACGCAGCCTGATTGGCTGGGTTATGCCTTTTTTCTTAGAGAAAACGCCCAAGAGCAAGTGAGTGTCCTCGAGAGCAACAGAAAAGTCGACAAGCGACGTAAGAAAGAAACGTTGCCGGAAACAGCAGCCAGCGAAGCTTTGCCCATTTTTCGCTCTTTTTCTTGCGAAACTGGCGAAAAGTTCGCAGGAAAAAAGGCTTCTTGTAATTTCCCTGACGGAGGGGGACTCCCTGGGGATACTAGAAGGCATGGCCTCCCGCAGTGATATTGATTGTAAGAGCACTCACGTTGCGGCGGTTGCTCTGGCTTCATGAAACTCGTAGGAGTAGAGGTGGCCCGATCGACCGATGGTCCTGGCAACGGAATGGGAGAAGGATCCTGATCCTGTACCTTTGTTCCGAGATGGGAGATTAATGTTGGACAATAGTCTATGTAAATGTGCGAGTACGTACCTGGAAGTGATGGCACCGAATTGATCCCATGGCATCAGCGTAAGCGTAAGCAATAATTGGGTAAGAAAGAAGGTGCCTCAAGGTGCGGCGAACGGAGGCAGAAGGAAACTAGCCGTAAATGAGACGGGCGCTTATATTTGGTGGTTTTTATTTGTTTTTTTTTTCGAATCATTTTCCACAGAAAAAAAACCACAAGAGATGAGTAAGTCTTGACTTACCGGCTTCGACGACACGGCTGCCGGGTTTTATGTCCAGGTGGCAAGTGATAAACGCGATATCGGCGAGATAAAGGATTTGAGTTCGATGAGGTAAGGCCATTGTCCAGAGCTCTGGCGTTGGACGTAGGACATGGATGAAGCCTTTGCCGTTGCGCGAACGAATTTTGGAACCGTACGGTACGCCGACAAGGTCATCATGGCGGTAATAACCAAACCTGATGTTCAGGTCCTTGCCGGGCGTGACCACTAGCGGCTGAATTAAATCTCTCGTCTAAAAAGAATAGAAAACATCAAGAAAAAATCGAGTAAACCCCTGATGAAAGGGTTCTTACCAGCCAGACGATGACCACGTCGCCCGCAGCGATTTCCCTGGCGGTAGACCACATCTTTGGATATTTAATCTGGGGATCTTAGTGAGGATCCGTTGCCGTGTGTTGGGACAAGGAGGTGCTTGGTCTCACGAACCTGGCCAGCGCCAAATCCTGGGGTTGCGCGGAGGCGCGGGGACCCTAGATTCACCCTCGTACACAAATCTTGGCCTTTTAAAGAGTACGTCCTATTACATCCCTCTTTGTCTCATACCCACTGCGGCTTTTTCTCCCATCCGTCGAATTTTAGGCTTTCCAGCGTTGTGCATGTTCACCGTCCATCCCATCACCCCCCGCTTCCGCTGAACCAACAATGGAGACATCCCATTCATATCTTTCCTTCAGTATGCATTCCTGGTATTTTGAACCTTCGAGCTGCGTTTTGATGCCCCCACGTCCCAGTCGGAATAGTCGACTTTGCGCCAGAGGTGCTCAGGATCACCCTTCGCGCAACCGTTCCTTGTGCTTATTGCTTCTAGGCGAATTGGGTCTTCATGACCGACTCTGTGACCGACCTCCTTGGTGAGCGCCACAGATTTACAACGAGTGTTCCCTCTCACTGATAAGCAGGGTACGAACCTTCGGACCTCATCGGCACACCCTCGCTGCAGCTCGTTCATCCAGACGAGTTCCCCAGAGTTCAGAAAATGCACTAGTGAGCCACCTGGCACTTTGATCGCCTGAACCGAACCTGTTGACCCCGGGTAGCAATACAATCCAAGAGGACAAGGCAGCTGTCATTGCTTACCTGCGTCTGCGACACAAGGATCCGTACAAGGGGTACGTCCTCTGTGGAATTTCGCGAACAGTCGTCCACAACGTCCTCGTAGGTCTGTTAGCCTTGTTGCCTTGACCATGCCCGTCTGGAATCCTTGTTTACGTACATCTTTTTCTTCCGGCAGGCAGCGTTTCATTCGCAACGCCTGGCGCGAAGGCCTTACATAATGCCTCGACAGCGCAGGAGATCACTGTCATCACGCCCCACGCCCGGGATTTCGAATTTAGAGTAAGGAATCCTACTCATCTTGGTGGTTTGCCAAAGTTAATCATCGTCGTCACCTTCTCTTCACTTCCAGAGATGGAATGACCCTTCCCCAATGCCTCCTGATCCTCCCCTTCCAAGAGGTCGTAGCCTTTCCTTAGTTTCCGACGGCTTCTCTTATCGAGTGCGAAGCAAGTCCAACGGGCCTCGGAGGGATCGATCGGGCGAAAGAGGACGACAACCGAACACAAATCGATCCCGGGCACGTCGACGCAGTGGATCGTCCAGACGGTCCAGAACCCGAACACCAGAACCTCAGGCGGAGAATGCTGATCTCGACTTTGATCTGTTGCCACTGCAGTCGTTCAGGACGGCACTTATCCTGGATCGATTCTCGGTCAACTGCCCGATAGTCTATTGTTCAAACGACCTACTGCTTTCCACGATGACCGCAATGGGACGCAGCTTCTTTGATTTTGTAGCAAAGAAGGACGAAGACATCGTGCGGAGTTGGATGGACGTCGTGAAAGGCTGGGGCGTAAATGAAAGGGGGCAACCAAGCGATGGAGGCTTTGGTTACGGGAAGTTCACCCTGTTGACGGAAGGTAGAGATTCAAGGTGAGTAAATCCCTTGTTGTTAACTGGGTCTTGTCAACGAACCATCTTGTCCACTAGTACTCGGATACCCGACCCCCCTCCATCAAGAAACCGCAAAGGTTCCACGTCTAGATCTCGAGCACCGAGCGTACGACCTAGAGGCAATCCTGTCGTTGTTCGACCACGAATTCATGCCCTTCTATCCCCCGATTCCTCGCGCCAAGTTCCAGTGGACGCCATATTTTCAGCACATTCGGATGGAATGATGGTCATCCTTCGCCACGCCAATGTGTAGGGGAACATATCGCTTATTGTATTATCTCCCGCTCGTACCCTCGAATACCCTCCACTCTCACAACACCCAAATCTCCATTCCAGTTACCATCGGCATTGATCCCTACATTCCGCCGATAGCCTGTATTTTATATTTTTCCAGCGTTTGTTTCGTTTTCCGTGCAAAGTTCCTGATGATCCTGTTGTGTGTTATTTACCTCCGTATGTAGCCTTCGCTGAGAAAAGAAGAACAATCAGTCAGCGCGTGTAAAATGCCACTGCGGCGGTTTTCACACCAGATCCGCCTAGGACAAAGGTAATCTGACCCTTTGTTCGATTTCGTGGCGTGAAAGTCGGCGGGTTCCCTATTCCATGCGGCAGGTGTGAATTTCTGCCAGACAAGTTCGGCTTAGGCGTTGAGACGCCTATCGATGATTCCGATTCGATGATGGAACAATAGACATATGGGGACGTGCGTTGTCTGCTATGTCCAAACCGAGAACCGATAAGTCAATCGGATTTGATGACGAGCGAAAAAGAAGTTATTTTCTGGACATGTTTGGGTAGTCTGGGTCCAGACTTCTCCCATGCCATGCATGTGGTAGAAAAGTTCTAGAGTCTACAGCATGGAAAGACCGCGGTGAGAGATTGAAGGGTACCGAGCAGAGATGGAAACAGTGATAAGTATTAAAGTAAGCGAGCCCTCGTCGGGTTCAAGGCGTGATGCTTCACACGTGACTTGTCACAGCGCGTTTGGGGAGGTTTGGGGCACGCGTCCACGCAGGTTATTCCCTGCCTCTTACTATTCGACTTCTCCACCAAGTGCGCTGGACGCCATGTCTATGTCTGAAAACTGCTATGCGTGAGTATGTACGCTGCTCTTACATTGATAATACTCACCGTTCTGCAACCGTTCTGCATAGTGTCCTCCAAGAAGGCAAGCCACTTCCAAACGTTCGATACTTGACCAGTTAACCAGTTAACCGCAATCTCGTAGTTTTCGGCCATTCGGCATTCAAAGGAAAACAGGAGAAAATTGTACATGAAGCACTCGCAGGTGCGGGGGCTTCTGTCTACAGTACAAGGACGACTCACATCCGATTGGCAGGCAAAGATATCTTTGTATTGGCTCCGACGGGAATGGGCAAGGTGCGTGTTGCCCTAAGTTGAGTGAGTGGGATTGACTCAAGCATCAGAACAGAGTCTGTGCTTTCAAGTTCCAGCAGTCGTGGCTGAGGTGCGTACGCCATTGACCCATGAGGGAAATATGTCCAATTTGCTCAATGGACCAATAGGCCGGTGTTACCATCGTCATCTCGCCTCTACTCGGTATAGCTCAGTCTCTTGCCTGGGATTTGACTGTCCTGACTTTCCTAACACGCTTTAGCTTTGATGAGGAACCGTGAGTCATTTTGGGACAACAATATAACCTATTACCTGGGCCTAATCGTCGAACTAGAACGTGATCGTCTTCGACAACATAACGTGTCAGCTAATTCATTTAGCTCAGATGTATCACCCGAAGAACGAATGCAGGTGACTATATTCATTTGTATACGCTTCTTCGCGTCTGATTATATCTATGACGCAGTTACTCGCAGACCTCTCCTCAGGGCATCCAAAAACCAGGCTATTGTACAGTACGTATCTCACTATTCCATCCACCCGTCAGATTGTCAGGAATTCCAATGCAGTAACGCCCGAAGCCCTATTCTCTGGCGAAGTGATTAAATCCCTCCGTGTCGTCTATCAAACCCAAGAGATCAATCGACTCGTCATTGATGAAGTACGCTTGACGTCGCACATGATCTACCCTATTGCCTACAGCTAACCTTGAACTTAGGCCCATTGTATCTCGGAGTGGGGGCACGACTTTCGCAGTGACTATCGACGGCTCGGTAACTTTCGTCAACAGTTTCCAGATGTTCCAATCATGGCTTTAACCGCTACAGCCACCCCACCGTCCGTCTTCAGCCATTCTAAGGGGGGTTTGCTGTCTCATTTCCCTGACGTAACAGAGTCCAAGAGGACATCATACGCAACCTCGGGATGTCTCGCGAAAACCTATATAAAGCCCTTCATCCCTTCAACCGAACTAACCTCTTCTATGAAATACGCTATTCGGCATCTCCGGATAGAGTTTTGCAGATGAACACCATTTCCGAGTACATACGTACTCTGCAAGCACGCCGTGGCAGGCCTTCCTCCGGCATTATCTACTGTCGCAGTAAGGCCACGTGCGACGAGCTTTCTGCTCACCTTCGAGGTCAAGGCATCAATGCAAAACCGTATCATCGTGGTATACCGTGCGTTTTGCTTACGCACCAGCTAGATGCGTTGATCACACCATAATATCTAGTCAGCCAACGTTGGCTAAAACCATGAAAGATTGGGAGATGGGGGGCGATGGCGGTGGAGGTGTCGATGTGGTATGCCTATTCCGCCCAGGTTCCGGACTGTTTGCTCACGATATAGGTCTGCGCCACCATCGCTTTCGGCATGGGAATCGACAAAAGCGATGTTAGGTTAATGCATTTCCTAGTGAACATGATATTAGGTCTTTGCTCAAGCTTTGGTTCTAGATGGATCATACACTTTGACCTGCCGAAGAGCTTTGAAGGTGGGTCACCCACTTCTTGTTCCTGATGATGCTTCGCTCAATACCCTTGGGTAAAGGTTATTATCAAGAAACTGGTATAGGTCGTGCTTCTTTCTGTGAACGATGAGTCACTCACTACTCAAGGAAGGTCGAGCGGGCCGCGATGGTCAGGTGCGTACCAGGCACTTGGTCATCATGCATCATCTACCTGTTCCCTTGTCTGATAAAGCACGTTCTCTCAGCCAGCGAAATGTGTTCTCTACTACTGTATGGATCCCTCCTCTTCCGCACATTACAATGCCGTAAGTCGATATTGGAAACTCACCCAATGCCTAGCTCGCGAAGATGCGCTCCGCGTCCGTCAATGGGTCGCCAACGGTCACGCCAATCGCGTGGCCAATGTAACAGATGGTCCTGAACCGAGCCAGCGATCGCCAGGGAGTCTCGATGCAGTTCGTCTGTCCTCTTTTACTGAGCGGGCGGTTTCGACGCTGACGCTCCTGCTTTTATCTGATAGCTGATCAAGTACGCCGAAAACGCCCATACATGTCGTCATGTGGTATGTGCATATTAATATCTTTTCCCCCTTCGATATGGCCAATCGGATGCTTCTTCAGACTATTTGTCGTTACTTTGGTGAACCCATAGATGACAAGGATGAAGCAGTTGCCAAAGAATATTGCGATAAGATGTGTGACGTGCGTCTCTTTTCAGGGCATGCATGAACCATTATTTTACTGTTTTTTTTCACGGAAGGTTTGTAAATACCCAGAGAAGACTCGACGTCGGAAGCAACTCAACCCTGATTTGCTGACCGCAATTCAATCGCCCGTAGTGCCCTTACCGACTGGTCGTCCCTTTGGGAATGAAAACGGACGACAGTCGAACTCGTGGGGTAAACACAACGACGATGGATCATCTTTGAAGAGGCCCATCAGTGACACCAATGCATCCAAGGATCCTTCAAAGAAATTGAAAGTCGCCAACCATCCCCGACCTCTGGGTAAGTGGTGTGAACCATGGATGACCCCTCGATGATGAGGCTAATAGTGCTCAGTCACTAAGTCGTTCAGCTCGGCATCTAGCCTCAATAAACCTTTCAAGACCCCACTCATGTCACTTCGGAAACCACCTGCACCTCCGGCCCCAGAGCCTCTACCAGAGCCTCTGGCACCCTGTGTCAGGGATCCCCTCCCGCCACCATTGCCTCCTCTCGAAAATTTTGGTGCGGAGGCTGAAGATTCGGATCCAGAACTTACAAGCTACCAGATCAATGACATGACGGAGCGAGCATGTGAGCCTTTTCGTGTATTGGATATTCCGTTGCTCATGGAATGCCTCAGCGTCTCCCATTCCAACCGATGTCGACGAATCTGAGGTCAAGCTAGACGCGTCGTTCTCCCAGAAAGTTGAGGTATGGCACCTAATGTTTATCTTGGACATTTTCTGACTCCGATGTATCACTGTAGTCTTCCTTGCGTACGGGTACCTTCATCAAACTCCGTGGCGTGCTCCGGAAAATCTTTGGGAAGGATGGATCTGCGTGGAATCGGTTCGGCGAACTACCTAACCACATCACCACGTAAGCTCGCGGGACAGACCTTAGTTGCTTCTTCCTGACCCTTCACAGTGACGACGTGATTGGAACCTTTGCGCGGAAACTCGAATTTACCGTGCATTCGCTTGCGTCTACAGATGAAGGCTATAAACGTGGTGTGGCACTGCAGCTTCGTGCATTATCGCAGTTGAAATCATCACAAGCCTGGGATAACCCCGATTTATCCACTGATGCTGACGAAATTGAAGAGATTATCGGTATACTCAAACAATCATTCTCGGAATGCACGTCCAAGGAGATGCCTACTTCTTAGGAAGAAGGTTTACATTTACTTCCTAGATCCAACTGTCGACTTGTTATAATCATTAACCACTAATTAAATTGCCAGATACGGACACCTTCTTCTTCCTTCTCCATTGCATCAAGCAATCTTGGACGACCTGAGCCCTGCTTCATCTCAAAGCAAGCTGAGCTCCCTGCGAATGTCATATCTGTATCGGTCTGCGTTAGGTCTCTTTGGGTGCCACGGCATCATTACGCCTACCATTCTCGGTACCAGTCCGATTGCAGACTACAACAACGGTCTTGTGTTCATCCTCAGCGATTTCGCTATTTGAGCTGGGGGGCTCGGTCGCTGCCTGATCACGCCACAAAGGATGAAACCTCGCAGCCCAAAAGTTCAAAGTAGGCCAATCCGTATCTTCTTCGTCGCTGCTTTGTTGTGAACGCAGCCATGAATTCAATAGGATCACCAGGTCCGCTTTCTGTGAAAGGCAGTGATTTGCGAGCTCGTATGGTCCCTTTTCGACGGTCCAATCGTACGGAGGTTGCGCATTCAGATCCATACAAATACCAAGACAGACCGTACGCAGGGGTGATGGCAACTTCACAGTGAGAAACCCAGTCCCTAACCAACGCATTGAATCATCGATCATTAGCATCTACACGCGGTCCATGAGCCTCACCTGGCCTCGCCCATGTCATATCCGTCTTGAACAAATTTGTTTTCCTGTAGTTGGAGATGACCTCCCCGTCAGGTCCACAAAGAACTGCACTGTTTGCGCCTACTAGCTCGGAGCCTGATTCAGAGTGTTCGACCTCACTGATATCTCGTTCTTCGGACCGTAAGCGTTCAGGGTAGCCTGCGATAACGTAGCATCCAAGTTTGGTGGCCAAATTGGAGCAGAACTTTGACGTGGGACCCGTGCGAGCATCTTCCAACATCGGTGATATCGACGATGCGTTTGGGAAGGCGTACCCTGAGCGTTGAACGTGAATTCAATGGTTACCAGTCAATAGTACCTGCCGCCTAAGCGTTGGCCCAATTCTCACCCGTAAATATCATCTCGGGTAGACAGACCTAAAACAGGGTGGGTTAGAGTCTAGAGAGTATCCCTGGCGGTGCTTGTTGGACGAAGCTCGCACCAAATCCACTGATCTCGGTTCTATACTAAAGAGGAGAGTCGCATCTTATCAGTTGCTTAATTTTAGTGAAAAGGGACAAAACGACCTTTGACACAACTCCGTCGCCCTGGCTGATTTGGTTAGTATTTCAGGTTAGGTTAATTAAAGCAAAAACCGAGTTGGCACCTATGTTGGCATTGACTTGACCAATCTACCAGTTGTATCGGGGTCATGGGATAAGTAACAGATAGATTTTCGCCAGCGAACATAAGGTCGGAAGAAGTTACCTTTGGACAGAATTGGACGACCGCTACTCGAAGCGGTACCTTCATGGACAACGCCATCATGGCAAGACTCAAGATGGTTCCGTGGCTTGCCAGGGTTAGCGCTGAAACCAGCAAGTAATTCACCCTGAACGCCTCCTGACCCACTTGGACCTACAAGGCGCGGATCTACTTTACGCCTTGGTTTAAAAATTGAAATCACACGCCCACAATGAGGGACGAGTTAATGGGGTGCATAAACATTGTCCACACAGCATCAACGAGTGCACCTTCTACTATGGGGCGATACCAGGGGCTGCTGAGAAGGTGTTTATGCTACCGGCCACATATGAACGCATGTGAGAACTTTCTATGATGTTGAACACGGACGGGGCTTTCTCCTCCTCAAACGGGAACACAATGTCCTTTGTAGCTGTTCCTTGACTGTTCCGCTCTCTCTGTACACAGAAGATGTCACAACAGGTATGCGCTTGAGCCTTGAAGCTTGAAGCTTGAAGAGGCCAGAGCCAAGCCAGAGCTGCCCAACGTCGGGCTGTTCCAACTCTTAAATAAGGAAAACGTGCAGTAGGGTGTATCTTCAGCTAAAGGCCTATGCCATGGGACTAAGACATTTCCCGGTGTACCCTAAATCACATTTACCCTCAGCGTTATGCACTTCCCTCTAAACCTCAGGCCTCAGGAACGGGCTCCTCGGTGACTGGCACCTCTCCACCACCTGTAACGGCATCGACTGCAGCTTGGGTAAGGACGGAGGTGGTTCCAGAGGCAGCACCATTCAGCGTCTGGCCAGTGATATCCACCACTCCAGAGATTATGTGCGAAGTGATGGACTTTCCGTGGCTACTAGTGGGCCTGGTGCTTGGTTTCTTGGCGGCCAGCTTGGGTGCTGGCCTACTTGCTGGCTTCCTCGCAAGGTCAGCGACGTCTTGAATGTCTACAGCATCCTCGATGGGGCGAGCGAGGGCGAATACTGTCGCGAAGACGAGGACGAGGATAGAGGAACGCATGATGAACTTGTGCCTAGTATTAAGGGGGGAGGTAGTTAGGAGACGACTGACTGAGAAGTTGGAAATGAACAGACGTTGAAAGCAAACTGGGAAGCCTACAGGTAGAGAAACTCTGTATTAGTGGAGTCAAATTGAAGAGGCCAGCTTGAGTAGTACCTTACTGAGGAGCTGAGTAGTTGTGCTGAAGATACAGCTGGCAGTTCGCACCTCCCTTTTATACCAAATTATTGGTGGCCTGTCTGGTCGAAAGCGGTAGGCAATGGGAAACCAGTGTCGGAAAATCCGAGTAGTACAGGTATGACGCGACGGTGAGTATCATAGACCAGCCGCCATTTTGTCAAACATGGTCCCGTCTTTGACCTGTGTTGAAGCAAATTCAACAGGTCTAATGCTTGCGCTGACGGCGTCGGGGGGGGGGGGGGTTTTATATGGGGTGCNNGCCCCCCCCTTCTAAGTGGAAACCCCATATTAGCATCATAGCTTACGACTTTGGCCTTCAGATGTCACCCCAGCATCGACATCATCGGGTCGCATGCGTCAACTATCAGAGATTCCCCCGTGCTAGTGCCAAATATGATAGACATTGGGGTGTACAACTTGACCGCTGGAAGCTGAACAGCGGCTTTGCAACAGTATAGCAAAGTTTTCTGACAGTCTTAGAGCCTGTCAATCCAGTTTTGCTGGCGAAAGCCACGTACCTTCCGCTTGGGTAACTGGATGCCCCTAACTCTCCTATTAACCAGGCGCTCGTTGGCAAGGTTGTTGAACACCTTGTGAACACCTTGTGAACACCTCCACTGAGTTTGTTTCAATTCCAGTTCATACGAATGGCCTCTGAAGTGGAGGTACACCGATCATAGCAACATCATATTGTGCTACTCTAACTGCACCAGCTCCTCAGGATGACATCGTTGCCCGCATCCTTTCGCTGCTTGACGAAAGCCCCGAAGCCCCAACAACATTGACAACAACATTGGAAGACGTGCTCAAGGATCTAAGTGCTTCCAATGAGGATACTGTGCAATCCCTCGTACGCTTTACGAGAACACCTATATCTAATTATCGCTTTTCTTACCTTCACCCAACTTGAAGGATGTTTTGAGCGTTGTGTCGCCACTCCTTCGATCAACTCGCCCAGCGGCGTGGAATATTTTGCTTTTCTTGGGGAAAAATGGAAACGCGAAAGAGTTATCGATAGCTACTCAAGAGGGTCTCGAGCATCTCGAAGCGGCAATCCATGATGATTCTGAATTTGAAGACGAATCCTCTCCGGTTTCGCAACTCAGTACACTCATCAGGCTATACTCTTTAGGTCAGTGACTCTGTGTGTTTTACGGAAACTAACGAGTAATGTCATTACTTTCGATAGTTCTTCCTCGGGTTAACCTGAGGAAGAAAACACCAGAAGAGACCTTGAGCCCTCTCCTGGCTCAACTTCGATCGGTTCTGAATCTTTGTAGTCAGGAAGTTATCGTACAGGATGAAGAAGGCATCACCCTTGTCGACAGCGCGTTCACTATGATCGACCTTTTGCTCTCCTGGAGCCCTCCATCCTCAGTAAGCCCCGAGGCTCGATTGATGCTTCCTCTCTCAATCTACTCAGGATCAGCTACTTTCATTGGCGGACACCGTTATCATTGGGTATCACAAATCCTTTCGGAACTCGATCGCACAGCGGTCATTCAGACGAGTCTTTCCTCGGCTGATGCTCCCAGGATCGTCGCTAAGTGAAGAAACCCCACTCATTGGGCGCATATCCGTATTTATCTACCCTTCGCTATCAGTAGGGAACGTTGACTGATCGGAAGACGCTTTCTAGGCGGTTTATTCGCGTCTTGGGATATTGCTGCCCGAGCTACCAGAGGAACCCAATATCCCTTTCCTCGTCCTCCTCTCACATACACAGCAACAGCATCTCGATCTCCCTCCTTCCCTGGTGCTTACTCACTTGATGCCTCTGTTTATTGCATGCATCCAACAGAACATCGCCCTCGAGGAGTCTCTTGCCGTCCTCATAACGTCGCTAAATCAACTGAGTTCGCGACCCACTGATCGTCCTGAACTAGATCTCGATATCATCGTCACGCTCACTACGCTCTTACCTCCCCTTGCGAGTGCCCATCCGGATCCTTCAATCCGGCATCTCATCTTCAAAATCATCACTCTCATACTCACATTGACACCCTCTCAACTACGTCTTGAGATCCTCCGCGATCTCACATCAAGTGAATCGTCATCACAAATGCGTATCGCGGCAATTGGTCTCGTCAAAGAGTCGTTGCTTGAAGGCCTTGCTTCGGCCTCTCCGAACTCATTCGCATCTCCTACGGTCTTCCAAGAGCTCGGGGTATTGAAGCTCGATCCTCCCGATGAGCTTGCGACACTTGATCCTAATGATATCGACGACTCACCCGAACCATCTCGCCTTGCTCAATGTCTGTCGTTGTACTATACAGTGATAATGCGCGATACGAGGAATAAGGTGAATTTGGTTCCGTTTTTGTGTAGATACCGGTTCTTATGCCACTCTAACCTTTAGACTGGAGTGAGAGAGCGAGCGTCGATTGATAGCACGGAAAAGATTTTCTTGGCCCCGATCAGGCATTTTGTTCAACGGTGCTTCGAAGCCGTTGACCCTCAGGAAGGTTTGCCTGTTTCTGTCATCGTATATTCTCTGGTCTCAGTTGCGCTTTTAGCTTTGCATGGTAGCGCTATCCTAGTGTCCCTTCAGATGGGTTTGGAGCGTGTTGATAGTGCTATTGAGACCGTTGCGAGATGAGCCAAGGGCATTTCATGCAGGTTGTTGAGATAAGGGTTACAACCATGGATAGATCAGGATGATGTAGGTGGGCCTGGCGCACGGAGTTGAAGTAGACTCGCTATGAGCGGTGGTTAATACAGAACGAAGGTGTACGTATAAATATGCAAGATTGGGGTTGTAAATATTATAGCAGATGTTATCACACAGTCTTCGAAGGCTGGACGGCTCCAATCATTTCCAGCTCTTCCATCAACGTCCGATGCCTATAATCCAACCTTCCGTTGGGTACATTGGTCTGATCAAGCAAGCACGCGTCAGTTCAAACATCGCAGGGCACCCTATCGGACCAGTTGAACTGCGTACCTTGTTGATGTCATTACCAGCGGCACCAGGGAGATACCACTTGTGTCCAAGCCAGTGGCGTTTAACTTCCATCTCGAACCCACTTTGGATGACAGAGTTTCTCGCGAGCTCTGCTAGTGAGCTCTGCGGAAGTTTGTATATCTGAACGGAAATGAGCGATGGCGTGTATGAACTGAGGATATCCACATACATGGGCAGCAACGCTATACTCTTCCAGCAGTGGTTCCTAGCGTACGACTTAAATATCAACACGTCCCATTTCTGGATGGTCACATACCTTGGTGAAATGGAACTGGAGGGGATCATCCGTGCTCAAACTAACGTTCAACCCCGTCTTGAAGAAATCAGGAAGGGGATTCCTCTCGTATGTCAAGAACAGTGCATTATTACTCAGAGGGCTCATCGCGATGCCGATTTGCTTGAGATAGAAGAGGTACTGAAGAGTGGGGACTTTGCGTAGGAGGATACCGTGTGAGATAGAGTGGGAGGTGAGGAAGGCGGAGGTGAGGTGGTCGGTGTCCCCGGCTTCTCCACAATGAGGGCGGAAGACGAAGGTATCTAGTCGAATAGGTTCAGTGCTAAATTATGATGATGATAGTATGCGACTCACTGAATCCTCTCGCGTGTCTAAAGTTATTGATGCTGGCGATATTCGCGAACATATAGTAGACCCTATGTTCAAAGTTAATCTTGGGCGGGTACAACCAAACGAAGGCTCTCAAAGCGTACCAATACGAATATGGAGGAGATTGGTCGGTATTCCATAGCCGGGGGTAAGGGAACTTCTTGTAGATTCGCCTCTCTGCCTTCGACTCATCGTCCACGGTATCAAAGCCAATGACCCGCTGTAATAAGACATGAAGCTCGGGGTGGGATGAGGGATCCCTCGTGACTTCGAACAGAGGTTGGAACACGTCTACCAAAAGGTCGATCAGGACACGCGGTGAAGGGGCGGAGTGGGGTTAAGCTTACTTCGTACGATGTCTTCGTAGGTTTGGATGGACCCATTCGCCTTGTAGACGTCGTATAGCCGTGGAACTTGGATTAACCACCGTACGTTATGCGAAAAGAGTTTGTGGTTGACGATCCATTTGGCCAGTTTGTCCCATTCATTGGCGGATCGACCGTATATACTGATACGCCACTCGCAGTTCTAAAGGTGTACTTGAGATGCACAAAGGAAAATGTATTTCGACAACGACTTACTTGGTATTTACTTTGCTCGAGATCAATCATCAACTCTGTGAGTGGGCTTTAGCAACCCACTAACCAAGGATAAGATGTACTTGCAGACTCACCGTGAGTAAGCTCAGCCAGGTATCTACCGTTGATGTAGTTATCCGTCTTCAAGAAGATCTCCCTCAGACGAGACTCTCCGATGGGGTTGTACTTCAAGTTGAATTTGTCGAATCGGTGAAACGAATCCGAATGGGCATGCATATCGAGGGTATCAATTGAGAGATCATATGCAGTGAGCTTCAAGGATTGGAAGACTTGTTCTAAAGTCAGTTCCGCGCCATCACGGAAGATGACTACATCCTATATGACCGAAGGCAAGATCAATCAGGAAATCAATCTAGGTACAAGGTACAACAGCGGCAATCTGTAGTATGCGGACGAAGAGGTAGCTTTGATGTGAAGGAGGTGCAACCGTAGATTGCCGCTGATGATGCAGGAGGAAGGGACGGACCTTTGGATTGTGCTTCATTTTGTGTTTGATGAAGCGGAGAAGATGTTTTTGGTTCATGCTGCTGGAGTGGTGGACGTGGGTATCGACCTTGCGCAGATTGTAGAAATCACTTGAAGAACGTCGTCAGGGTGCATAAAGCACAAAGGTGAAGCTCACCAACCGATGTGGGACACTCTAGGTTCACGTTCATTAGCGTGTGATCAATTAGCGGCACCGAAACGCCTCACCTTCATCTCAGCCAGTTCATGGCTCTCGTGAAGAAGGGTATACATGGTGAATTTACTGGCAAGGTACTTGAGCCTCCTGAAGGCGAAACTTTTCGTAGGTCCATCAGAGATGACGTTGAGAACATAATCCAGATCGATAAAATATTCTCTTATGTCGGGGATATCGAAGATAGGTTTCTTGGTATCTACAAGACGAGTGAGGCGACGTTGGTGGGGTAGTGAGGAATCATCTCACCTTCAGCAGCAGCATCATACAACTGATACACGCCCTTTTCATCAATTTCAAACGACCAGGGATGAGTGCCTGGGATTTGACAATCTTCGAGCTTAAATTCTGGCCGAGTATGATATTGACCCCCGGAGCTGACGACGGTTACATCATCTTTCCAATGCCAATGCGGGGGTGGGGGAGGCGGGTAAATCTTCCAGGGATCAAAGTGCTCCTCGGAAGGACAAATATCATTGATCGACACGCCAGGACGCGGACCAGAGACATCGGCTTGATCGTGCGCTAACCCCGCAAAATGACCATCATGGTCTTTTGGGTTGTCTCCCAAGCGTTGTTTCGATTTGATCATGTACTTGTCGCGGAGCTCAAGGCATTTCCGAAAGTTCTGAAACATGGCCTCGAGCTCCGGTAGGATGATGACCTCTGGTGGAGTTGTTGGTTTTGTTGTTTCTGGTTTCTCCGACTCGTCCTCGGACGAGACTAGAGCTGAGTGCGAGTGCAGATCGCCTGTCGGAATATTTCCATGGATTGTGGACATTTTGAAGGAACTTGCTATGTCGGAAGGGGCGTCAGAGGTGCGGCGATTCGCCATGACTTTTTCTTCGAACTAGGTTGCCATGAGTTGGCCATGAGTGTGATGCTCGTATTGCAAGGTCGCTTGAGTAATAGTTACATGCTGAAAGCTCTTTTCTTCTGTATAGCCAAAGAATCCATCGCGAGCTTGGGGGATGGTGAGGCCATCGGAGGGCGAGTTTGGGAGGGACGAGGAGGAGGGGTCCATGGAGGGCGATGATTAGATCCGAGGACGATAACAAATAAAATATCTTTAGCGCCCAAGTCTGATAAATCCGGGGCCAGGTTTCCAGGCGCAGCCCTTTTTTCCCTTTCGCGATGGGCAACACCAACTCCAACGTCAAACCAAGGAATGCCTCGCCCGATAATCCGCAGCAGCTGCCTCATCGCTCGCTGCGCCAGAAGAAAAGATCTCTCGAACTCCCAGACTTGGCCCAGCTAGCTTTTACGAACGTTCCTCCTCCTCGTCCTCAGCAGTCCAATCCAATCAATATCCCAACGTCTCATCAAGGTGCCAATGCCAACGGCGAGCCAGATGGGTCAGGGGGGAGGAAGCGCCTGCCTGAGGATTTCTCTGCAGCGGACGTGACGACGTATGCCATGCCCGTAAATCAGCGGCGCACTACAGCCAGAAACGATACGAGGGATTTCATGCCTGCCCCTCATCGACGGGGGCGTTCAGGAGTGGCGGCTCAGTATCACCCATCTATACCATCGGTACTCAATTTGCCGACTCAAGATCCTCAACGGTCAACCTTTGTGAAGGAGACGGTCTACTCCACGATCCCAATGGCGCTGGGCAAGACGGATACTCTGAACGAAGCTGCAGAGGACACCCCGCTGCTGCCGGAATCAGATCCAATTCATGAGCCGGTGCTCGTACCCATTACTTGGACGGGGGGAGGTGAAAAGGTCATTCTGGCCCGAGCCGGTGATGATGATTGGAAAGGCAGACAAGAAATGGACCAAGAGTGAGCGTTTTTGGCAGGCCACTCAAGTTTTTGCCTCTGACGACATTGTTCCAGCCCAGATCAACCATCTACGTTCACTACAACCGTTTCCCTTCTCCCAGGAACCCACCATATCCGCTTCCTTGTCGACGATACCTGGCGCGTTGCTGGGGATCTCCCAACGGCAGTTGATGATCAAGGTACTCTAGCAAACTACGTCGCCGTGCCCATTCCCGTTCCCCCAGTCCTGTCTGCCCCTCCAGCCGTCAAAGTCACTCCCCCAACCGTTTCTCCTCAAAAAATGCCTACGGGCCCCAGTTTCTGGAGCAGCAATTCAGATGATTCGTCCTCTTCGTATCCGTCTCAGTATAATCACCCTACGATCACCCACGCAACGGCTCCAAATACCTCGGGCGCAAAGCATCCGCCACTGGCCTGGACCAATGTTATCCCGCCTGAGCTCCTAGAAGCTGCTCAGGAGGAGGAAGCTTATCTTGCTGCATCAGCCGCCCAGCACCAAATGGGATTCGTTGCCGCTCCTAATATCCCCCCTGCGCCATTGCTGCCCCGTCATCTTGATAGACTCATCCTCAACGGCAAAAGCCCCGGTGTTGGTATTGTCAATGGCGGACGCAGTGGACGCGGAACACCCTCCGGAAGCAATAGACGTGACGGAAGAGACAGAGATAGGGAGGGACGCGGAAGAGATGGCCGGGAAAAGAGTACGAAACGCAAAGATAAGGAAAGAGAGAAGGACCGAGATCGCGGACGAGACATCCTCGCTCCAATCCCCACATACGTGGTCCCCGCACCTACACCTCCCACCTCTGCTCGTGCTTTTAGTACCGCCGGGCCTTTGGCTGATGCTGCCAATGCTAAGAAGCTCAAGTCAGCCCTCGAAGCTCAAGCTGCGGATCCGGCGGGTCTTCCTCTCCCTTCGTCCCCTTCGCTGGCAGCAACCTCTTCCACGCCTGTACCCTCCGACTCTACCAGCGTTACCCCGAGCGGCTCCAAACCTGGTAGCTCCTCTGTTACTCAACAATCCAGTACCACCACTCTTGGACACCCTTCGTCTTCAACAACACTTCCCCTGCATCTAGACCCCTTCTCTGACGGACCTGGGCTCGCAGATGACGCTTCAGTCCTGCCTGTCCCAAGCCACGTCGTGCTGCATCACCTCAGTACCAGCGCCATTCGAAACGGTGTTCTGGCTGTGGGATCGACCGTTCGATACAGAAAGAAATATTTGACGATCGTTTACTACAAGCCAACTTAATCAAGTCTGCTCCCAACGCACTCTTTTCATGGAACTTAATTTTGCATTTATACATCTGTTCGCTCAACCATACCACCTACTTACATCTCTCGCCCATATCTGATCTCCCCGAATCATGCATGAACTCCCCCGTCGCCGCAATTGCCTAGCTATTTGCTTTGTAACTAGTACATACTTTCTATCCCCCCTTTTCTTTATCCTGTATCCTTTCATGCTTACAGTCTACTTGTATAGCTAGAGAAGAACCCGAAGTGCATGTAGCTTTTCTTCAAACAACGAACGTCGATCCCTGCCCTTTTCTGTCTGCCGCGATGATGCTGACTTGGTGGCGTTACGTAAGCTTTCCTTGTTCGTGTGTGACAGTGTTCGCGTGCAAACGCATTTGGGCAATGTATGATGTATGATGCACCGCTTCCTTTCTCCTTCCTCCCATCTCCCCGACGTTCCCTACTCGCTTTCTCTTCCTGCTCGTCGTCGTCTCGAGCATTGAGGACACACAATGATCCTAAGATTCACGCTTATTTCTCTCTATCTCCCATGGCTTTGCCTAGCGATACCATTCACAGGAGGCTCTGAACCGTTCTCATTATTCTCTCGTTTTTGGCGGCGCGACTCGACGACGCGTAATGTGCCCTCGCAAGGCTTCCATACGCCAATGGATAAGGGTGGTAGCATGCTTACAGTGAGTGTTGACGTTGACTTTGTCTGTGAAGCTTGGAATCATGGACCATTTCGACTTGCCAGCAAATCCCCGTCACATTTCCAGATGGGCTCGGAGAACCCATCAATGTCATAATATCTGGAAACTCTGACGAAGCCGTCCTCAAGCAGACTGAGACGGATGGTGGTCTCTTCAATTTCTTTCTGTGAGTGCCATTAGAGGATCATTGTCCGTTGTTCGCTTGCCTTAGCCGATTTCTCACATCTCGAACCATTTCATTCGCCCTAGTTCATTCGGATTTTCTACGGAGTGTCTTGGGCAACACATGGGCTCGCACCAGGCCGCCAATCTCGGGGACGGAAATGGCTATCGTGCGTTTTATTACTTTAACACAGGTTATTCCGTGTTTCTCATCAGAAGGGTCCACCTTTCAGTGAATGAAACCGCAGTTATCAGATGGAACTATGGAGACCCAGCCTTGGGTGCGTGCAGAGAGAGTATTGAAGGGGGGAACCATTTCCGTTATTGGGTACAAGACGGTTCTGAGGGCAATAGGTGCGTCTTCTTGTCTATGCCACTTGGCGCGCCAAGATGCCGGTCATGAGCTTGACGTCCTTGTCCTTCTAGTGGCGCGATATTTATGGCTGTTTCCTATGAACTGCCTATATCTCGTATGTCCTATCTTTCTGTCGTCCTTTAATGAGTCGTTACTGACTATTGAGCCAGAGGGACATGATATCGTTGAGAACGGCTACAACTTCGGACGGTAAGTGGAGTATTTTGCTCCTCAGATAAGATGATGCCTGACAAGACACTCCAGAGATTGGCTTGTAGGTAACATGACGAATGTCACCGTCCCCACAAGCTCCGTCTCTGACTCCACCACCTACACGACGAACACGTTCTGGGCTGGGTATACGTACCTGAGCGAGATCAAGTATTTGTCTGGTCTGTTGAAGAACACCAGCGACGGCATCAACCACTACATTACTGTTGGGGTGAATGGAACCAACGCCATAGATGGCTTGGTCGCGGTTATAACAACCAGAATCACTGCTCACCCCGTCAACCTGTGAGTCTTCGCTAAGTTTAACACGCAGACCATCGAAGCTGATTTGTTCTTACTCAAGATCTTCCGCCCTGTGGAATACGAGACCTCATGAAATATGGACTTTCCTTCTTGCAATTATCCCAACTCTTCTCATTTGTACATATCTTTAGACACCATCATGATATTTACGCAGACGTTGCAGAGGCGTTGATCGTCTCACCCATGTATGACTACGTCTTCCTCATCTTCTTCCTCGATCCCCCTTGCTCCTAACTCTTCCACTCCTATTACTGACATCGCGAGACTCCCGTTACCATGGTAACCGAACATACGAACAGACTACACCAAGGCAACCTTAACAATTGGCCACAAACTACTCGACATCTTTCAACGTCGATATCTCAATGGCGAGTAACCTGGTCACGATCCAACACAATCAAGTATTGTTGCTTTCCTTTATTATCTACTTGCCGCGGACGCGGCGGGCCTTTGATGATAATTAACTTTTGCAGCGCCCACTTGCGTCCACAACGAAGCCTTTCAATCACAAAGCTTTAAATATGCGGAGGCGGAGGGGCACTCGAATGCTCATTGAATCCCCCCATTTCCGACTTAAACCTTTAAACGAAGCCAAGCGCAGTACCAGAATCCTATGACTATCGCAAGCTGCTCACATGGGAAAGAAGAACTGTATTACTTTGACGTAGAAGGAACTGGCTTCAAAGTGAGTAGGCGTCCTTTAAAGGTGGCCTGTTCCTTGCTGATTGAATCATACACAGGTCTCGAGTCGACTGTTCAGAAACCGCCCTTCTGTCCTTGCGAATTTGACCAAGTCCGCCAAATCACCAACTGCTGCTTCGCGATATAAGAGTCACTTTGGTCGCGGCTCAATCCAACGCCCCTTCTTTCTACGCGGACATTCGGCAGATCAGTTTACGGTCTTTCTGCACGCCCTTACTTTAAACTTGAAGTATGTTGCCCTTCTCCCAAGCATCTGCCTGAATTGAGTCTAAATTTGGTTTACCTTTACAGCGCATTGCCTCATCCGCTTGAGCTAGTCTTGGAGGACCTCATATCGCTTGCAGAGCTCTCACACAGATACGACGCTCCCGACCTCCTGTCTTGGTCTATCAACGGTTTAACTCCAGCCATTATGCTCGCCGCACGGGACCCGTCGCAATCAGACGTACTTTCAACAGAGTTCTTCATCCGTGTTCTCCAAATTGCTCTTCTCAGCCACGATTCACGTCTCGCCAATATGGCGCAATCCGTATGGACAGATCGAATACATCGCTCTGAACTTCCCGCAGCACCAGCAATCACATTCGCCGATGAACACAATCTATTGCTCCTACAAATCCACGCTTATTACGCCGAACTTCTCTTGGTCGCGCCTTCCATCACAGCCTATGGGGTCATACCGGATGAGGTCTATCCAGACCTTGACGCTTCTCAGCGTACCCACCTAGTGGAAGGATACCATTCACTCCGCGCTTTCTGGGCTCACCTCCAAGATAACCCACCGATCATCGAGCAGGCTTCCGACTGCCCCAAAGCTGAGCACTTCACGTGCGTTTCCGCGTGGAACCATCGATGGCTAGCCATGGTCAACTACCCCATGAAGTGCGAAGAAGTCGATGTCCTACGAAGGTTCACCTTTATAGGGAAATCGTTGGAAACGGACAGAACACTGCAACTTTGTATGAGGCCTGGGTGTAGGGATGCGGCGTTCAAGATGTTGAAGCATAAACTCAACAAGATAGGCGAAAATCTCTGGCATCATTTCGACTTGTGAACAGCGCCCTTTCCCTCCTTTTGTAATTGTATCTTGATGGACGTTATCGTTATTGGACTCTACTAGACGTACGCTTTGTTGTTGCTCCTTTGTAGTCATATTCAATCAGACATTCACTAGACTTACTGCCTTGCGTCCGACCCGGCCCACCGGTGATCTTCGGTGGTTCTGCGTAATTCGCTATGAAATGCCAATTATCCATCAACGTACATTATCCATCAACGTACTCGCGAACGGTCGCCCGTCTTCCCTGCTGGAACCTGCCCTGACTTGCATCAGGCTTTCATCACACAGTTCTCCTTGTTCTCCATCCCCATACAATCTACAAAGGCTCTTCCGACGAGAACTCGCACCTCTCTTTCCGGAGGATCCAGCGAACCTTGTGATTCCTGTACCTTTTCAACGCTCTTTTGAGCCACTCTTCATCATGGGTGGCGTTCTAGAAAACGCGCTTGCTTCATTGCATTTACCGAGATGGTGACGCCTTATCCGATTAAACTGCATCACTGTGGGATGCCTTGAACTGCGTTCACCTAACCTCAACAGGGTGTTTGAGCGGTCTCAATAACCCCTACGGAAAGTCGGTTCTCAGCCGTGAAATACCAATTGATGTCCCCTCGTCCAAGACCTTTCCTCGGGATAGATGATGCGATATATATACGACCTTCTTTCAATGACTCTGACTATCGCTTAGGTCGCAGAACTCGCGCAGAATCCGATAAGAGGGCTCAAGGGCTTCAGCAAAGCAAAGGGTATGATACAATGAAAGCAAGCTTGCCCATTACCCTTGTTAACGGTCACAATCAAACGCCATGAAACACACGTGTAAGACTCGTGTCCTACCTAATTCTTCGAACAGACTCACAGCTGCATGTATCGATGTACGTTCCGTGTATATGAATAGCAAACCAACGGCTTTGCTTTGAATGTTCGTTCGTAAAAGCAACCTCAACTCTCCCTCTTTCCCCCTCATATCCTGCTAGGGGAGTTACCTCCTATCGTGGCGTCGTTGTGATGATGATGTCCCGCACCAGTGCACCGTTCCGCGAATGGGCATCGGCACGATTCCGATTTCTCCTCAAGACGATATCGCGCACTAGGCAGAAACATATAGACGCCATCAGTTGCGTTCAGGCAGCCTCCGCGCCGTTCCCTCAGATCGCGCAAGGAGTCGCCCCTATTTCCTTCACCGTTACCCATCGTCAACCGTTACAGACCCATGAATCTACAGATGGCTGTAGCTTTTCGGACTCAAAGGTTGCATTGTTCAAGGTAACGCTTTCCCGTTAAGTTTCTCCTCGGTTGGCAGCTCACCCGGAACCCTATAGCTTCCCGGATCTTTCGCTACGCAGGACGCCTCCCTCGAGGCGATATTTACGGCTAAATTATTCGATACCCGGGTCGCTAAAAGCTCTAAAAATGAGCACTACTTAGCAACGGAAGCGCTGCATGGCACGGGAGAGCGGCTCGGAACTTTGCAAGCTATGTGAGTGCTGCTCAAATCGCCCTTCTCCATGCGATCCACTGTTGCTTAACATCGACTCGGTTTAGACCTTATGATGACGATTTCCAGTTCTTAGACAGACTGGCCTCAAAGACTACCGAGCTGCACTTGCCGCTCGATGTAAACGCGCGATTACCCTTGTCGCAGATTCTCGACATCGCCGAAACCGCCCACAAATTCGGGTTCCCCTCCTTCGAGTCATGGGCCTTGTCCAATATATCCTCGCAAGCTATGAATCCCCAAGGACCCCTAAGAAACGACTCACTCGATCTATGCGCAAGAATGCTGGACATTACCATCCGTACAGGTCACCAAACCCTCAGCGAAGTCATCGTCGAGGCCCTCATCCAGAGACTACTCGATAGACTCCCTTCCGCTGCATCTTCCTCATCACCTCCTTCAAGCTTGAAGGAGAGTATCGGCCCAATACTAGCTATATCTCGCTCTCACGGGATTCACTCACTCACTAGTGCACTACTCTACCACGACCTCGTCACGAACGACGTCCGCCTCCTAACCACACCCCTGGATGGGTCCAAGGGCGATACCCCTACCACTCCTTATACCCCCTTCCTCCCCTCCACATCCTATTTATCAGCTTTCCGCCGCCTCGTCTACACCTGGGAATACATCCGCAGTCATCCACCACGTCTAAACTGCGGCGACTGCGATGAAAACAAAGCATGGTGTCGAATATGGGTCAAGTCAGCTGAGGCTGCTGACCGTCATTGTGTTCGGGCTGGCCCCGCGGATGTTATCAGTAAGCTGAGTTATATGGATAAAGCCATACGACGGGCGTTACTGGCTTATCCAGATATTCCACTCGAGTGCTCGCTGGCGGCATTAGAGATTTGTACGAATGTTCGGGAAAAACTCGTCGATGAGCTTTCGGATATCTTCGACGTCGCATAGGCGTGCTTACTTACTAGAGTACTAAGAAAGCCAGCCAACGATTGATTGAACTACTTAGAAATCAATGTACATACTTATTCTTACTCTATGATGCGCTAGGGTACCACTTCTCCGTGTATTGATACTTTGATAAATAGCAAATAACCACGCGGTAGATGGAAGACTGGAGCACTTTCCCTGGTACTGTGTACACTGTGTACAACAGAGTATAACACGAGAAATAACCGAGTAAATATTAAGCTAAAACAAGAGGGTGTTGGCTCCGACACATTCGAAGTGTCAGTTGGTGAATGTTCAAATATCCAGGCATGCGAAAGTCGACGTGGATGATGCAGTACAGCACATATGCATAGAACGCGGTAGCACCAATGAGGACGCTCGCTCGAGAGTCGAGACTTTATCTGAATACTTGGGTCTGTTAGCAATAGCTTTCCAAAAGGACGATCGACGCATCCATCCTGTACGACGCTTCTCTCTTTAATCTTCGAGTCTTCAATCGATCTTTTGACAGAGAGGTGAGAGCTGCAGCACCGACTTCCGATGGAAGAAAGCTCAAGGCAGGTTTAAGAGGAAATGATTCAGGAGGGATGTCGAAGATCAGAGGTTAGAAGTCAAAGCGAACTGATGCGATACTTCACAAACAGTCTAGCAGATGACTTTGGTGACCGCGACGAGAAAAAAGAACCAAGTGAATGACGCAGCCTGTAGTCCTCCACAAAAATGTCTCCATACGATGTATATACTGGAAGATACGCGACTTCAAACTCGTGCTCTGAGTCGTGGTTGCAAGAAATCCTCCTCCAACATTGCGCATTCCCAGAAAATTTCGTGCCGGAAGACTATTTTGAGCGACTCATGAAGTAAAAAGTCGTTCAGAGGTCCAGCGAGAAATTCAGCTCAGCTTGTGAAGTTGTGGACGAGCGTCGCAAATATGTAACGAGGAGGAAAGAGTGAACTAGTAGGGCTAAATTTAGCATCTCGTTCCTGTGACGTCATACGCCCTCGTTTTCCTTGTCTTGCCTCTGTGGCGACTGGTGTCGTGCATCCTGCTTCGGGATCCATCTTCCCTCCTCCGTATGAATAGAGTGAGGGAGCGAAAGGGAAGAATACTTCTGCGAGAATGTTCAGTATGATTGCGAGGTACGACCTGTGGATCGACATGACATATTGGGGCTGAGGTTGACTCTCACCATTCTCGGTGCCAGCAACAATCCAATCTTCAGACGGACTCCATGCAAGCGATCGTGTGTCTTGGGGATCTTCCAGCTCCATCAATGAGTCGTCTGCCGAACCGCACACTTTGATGGAACCACGCGTAGTTTTGAACGACAATCTAGAGCCATCACTTGAGAAAGCAGGGAACCAGCTCTGGCCATCCCCGCCTTTGAACGTCTGGGATACCTTCCACCAGCCCTCTCCCGCGCGTCGCCATAGCTTTACAAAGCCATTCTCATGCCCGGATGCCAGAGTTTGGCGGTCATCAGAAAAGCACAGAGAGCTGATCTCGCAACCGTCAATGTGTTCCTGTTGATCGGAAGCTCTGAAGACAAGGGGCGGCTCGCATACGATGTCGATGATGCCAACCACCTTCCATCCGCAACAGCAACCTGTGGGCCGTCACGAGAGAGCCTCGGCCATCTTCCTCCACACAGGCCAAATTCTTTGCAGTTTGAGTGGAGCAGTCCCAGATTGAGGTAAACTCATAATCCGATGTCCCGTTGCGAATATGATACGAGTTGGATTTGCATCTAAGAAAATGACGTTGCCAACGCGCCAACGAGATGTCCTTCACATGGCTGTATTGCAATGAGAGGATTCAGAGCTATGCACAGCAATCAGCATAATTGATGTCTCCTGCATGTAGAAGGAATGACAAACTAAATGAGTGGAGAACTTTTATTAAGTCATCTCGATGAGTTCGCTGAGCTTCCAAGCCCCATTGGTACGCTTGTAATGGTGATGGGCGTGGGACAGTAGTTTTGGATTGGTTACGAGGTCGCCAAGCGCGGGCAAGAAGCCGTACGAGCGTTGGATTCCTTCCGTAGTGTGCTATTGTGGGATCCCGCACTACAACCGTGATAGCCTTCAGGAGGATATCGTGTGCATCAGGGACTTCAAGGAGAGACGACAGGCGTGTTTCTGTGAGTCAAGTGAGAAGATATACGATATACGTGACGAGAGGGGAGAATGTGACGCACGATCATTCAAGGTTAACGAAGAGGGAGACGAAGAGGCCTTGCCCGAGGAGCCCAGCATCGAAATTATAGACCCGCCGCCTAGATTTGTAGCTCCAGTCCGACCGAGGGTGAGCAGGAGGATTTAATTGCTGGGTATCATCTGTCGCGGGTATTCAATATTTTCAACGGACGTACCGATAGTTAAGGGAAACACCAACCTGGAGGTAAATGGAACATTCCCAAATCGGCCGACATCCACCCGTGACTGCGAAGGCCCCTAAATCCATTAGAATGGCGACATCTGTCGACATCAAAGCACCATCGCGTATCTTCGTCATAGCCTCATAGAAGCTCAATATGACTTCACGACGAGTTTCTTTTCTGGCCCTTGACAGCCTTTTGACTTTTTCGACCCCTTGATTCGCTCCCTTTCACCGTCCCAGCGAGTTATGAATAACTGCCCGACAGAACTTCATTCCTACATCGTTCGTCTGGCCTGTAAAGATGACGGAACAACTGTTCGAAAGCTCCTACGGGTATCCAGATACTTCCACGACCTTGCCTCGCCCTTTCTTTACCAGTCCATGGCGCTCGAGGGGTCGAATGCGATCCTAAACGTCGCGACCGGGATTGAGAAGCTTCCTTTTCACAGAAGGAAAATATGCCATTTATTCATCTCCGACAAACACATCTCCAAAAGTCCTGCGAACATACACGATCACGCCCTCGTCGAGATTGACCCCGAAGTGGAGAATGCGATGTTAAGAATCCTCCACCTGGCTTCCCCGACGCTGGAAACGCTCACTTGCGTCGTGACCGATGCGTACAGGAGTACGTGCATACTATCCAAGCTCTTCAGGATGTCGTTCCCTCGGCTGAGAGAGCTGACGGTGCACGGATTCTACCCATACCCCAGCACCCCCAATTCCTTCCCCGCCTTGACGCATCTTCACCTCTCTGGCAACCGTAACCCACATGGACTCCTTCAACTCGGCGGATTGGAAGCTGCATGCCCGAGACTCTCGGACCTTCGCGTCTCAGACGTCAACGGCGCTGTGGCGTTCGCGGATGAACTCCACGATGCTCTCATGCCACCTGGTGCAAGCCGAAGAGAGGCTCATCAAATGATGGTCTCGAAACTTCCGGCTTCTATCGAAGCGGTCATCGTTCAACCAGCTTCGGTATCGACGTTCCCGGCGAAGTGTGGCACGGCGAAGCGGAAGGCGTTGATGATGATAGACAGGATGAGGGACACGGCCTCTAGATCGGAGAAGATTCCGTTGAAATTGGTCGAGAGTCGTGTCTCAGGACCATCCGTGTTGAAGTCGGACTGGATAGGTCGCCTAGAGGGAGGAAACGGCTGTTGGGTTTAGATAGAATAGATGTGGATGGGCGGGCGCGGGCATTGGACTCACATTGGATAAGCAGCGCACTAAGATTTTATGTCAAAGTCGCCTGTATACATTGGCCATAATTTTATCACCATAATCATTGGACGTCGGGCTTAATTTTTCTGAGAGGGAGCGCTCCGCCAAGTCTCGATCGTTTTCAGTATGGCAATGGCATAAGTGCCTGAACCGTATTCACCCCAACCGTCCAATTCTAAGCTGCGATGTACCGCCTGACAGTTATGGCCGTCAATGGATGACAGGCTGTTTCTGAATGACTGTAGCGTCTGTATGCCCCCTGTGAAGCTATACCGAATGTGAATGAATAAACCAACATGGAGTGAATGAAGTAGACGTACAAGGCAATTTGATTTTCATTGCCCTTGTGGAGGAGTCCCACCTGGCGCCGAAAAATGAAAAGAGTAGGATGAGAGATGAGAGGGTATCACCGACCTTCTCTATCATCCCGGCGATCACGCGAACTTCGTATGCACCTCTTGAGAAACCTGTCGTCCGTCTGGTCAGGAATAAAGATGCCAAATCGTCACGCAAAAGCTTACCGACAAGGAAACTACGATCACGAGGTTCGTAGTTTTCCGAGAGTCACTTGTAAGCTGCATGAACGATCTTTTCGAAATTCCTACAAGTAATCTTGTTTACACATGGAATCGAACGTTCGCAAAAGAGCAATGACATACCAGGCAATTGGGGTGTCAATATGGTTATAGATGACTTGTTTCCAGTAGCCCTACGACCGAAACGACATGATGGTCGAGCGTAGGTACCAATCCCGCTATTGTAGTAAACAAGCTGCTCGATATCGCCATCAATTTTGATGATTCGGCTAAAGAGCTCAACGACATTGGTGCTCTTAATCAAGAACCACATTAGTACGTATTATGAGCAAACGAAGAGAGGGCGAAAACCAACATTGACGGCGAATTGATTCGAACGTGCCGTCGATGTTCACGATGAGGTGACGGACTTTCCGCTGTTTTCTAGGAGGTGGGTGGTTTGTGCGATCAAAGAGAGTCGTATGAATGTCGGGTTTGGTACCTTCGGCGGAGGGATTCGGTAGTCGAGGGGGGGTTGGCGTCCTCACGCGTGCGCAAGCTAGATATTAGTGGTTGGTTACTACTTGCAGAATCCACGGCCGCCATGCTAATGAAAGGTGGTCGTATAGCCATCCAAGCCTCGGACAAGGCCATGGACGAACCAGCGAGAGCGGGACTGATTCGCACGTAGACCCCGCAAATGCATCGCTGCAAAAGAGTCAAGACGACTCAAGGCTCGGAGATTCTACACAAGGTTATGATAAAAGGTACCAGCGACCAAACAGGGACTACTCACCGTTGGGCATGAGGCAAAGAACTAATAAGTATGTAGAAATAGGAAGAAAGAACCATAACTGGGGGATCTTTTGGTGAAAGCCGCGTTCCTTGACCGCCGATGAACGTTTGAACAAGGACTGGTGTGAATGCGCGAGCGTTAGTCAGAGGTGATTTGAACGTTTGAACCTGCATCAATGGTGATTCTTCCTTCAATACTTGGCCATAGCAATGTTGACCACCGTCCAAGAACCACCCATAGACCAGGGTAGCCTACAGGGATCGTGCCGTGCCGTCTGAAATACAAGACACTGAGATTAAGGTAAAGTTTTGCAGCTGTAGGTCGCGTTGCGTTTGAGATAGGCGTCCAGACGAGACGAAACCCCACTATGTCCAATAAAAAGATAGCAGTCGGGCGAAAATGGGTAGAAACGCGAGATATATGCTCTTCTAACGCGAGTTTGAAGTTGTACGGAGGACAGCCCGCCGCACGAAATCCAAGTCCAAATCTCAAGCTCAGGTCCGATTTGAAGGGGCCTAGCTGCAACATTCATTGGTATTATCGAAGCAGACATATCGTTCGCGAAAAGGAGCAAGTCCGAACACGCAAAAGCGCATCTTCGTGGCGAGTAGGCTGACACGGTGGGGTACAAGCCAAGTACAAGCGGGAAAGGAAACATTCGAGGCCGTAGCCAATCACTGCCAAACATTGCCCCCTTTAAGTTTATTCCACACAACCACCTCTCCCGCTCGTACCTGCCCAAGCTCCCAGCTCCCACTCTTTGCTCTTCGTGTCATCGAGATCAGGTGGACTTCGGTCGCTTGGTGAACTTCCCAAAATTAATTCCGGCCCCTTTAAACCCATCATTGGCTCTCTTTTTCTCCGGGAACTTAAGCTCTTTCACTTTGCTTTCATTCGGCGCCGAGTGATCATGAATCCCTGGGCTATCATTCGTCCGTACGATGTTTCTCGTTCACCCGTAACGGCCTCAAGAACTATGTATGCCCTACCCTCTCAGTTGACGGGTTCATTCGTACGCAATGGCTGTGGGAACTGGTGACTGAGAAGACGTACTCTTTGACTAGTGACTTGGGATTCCGAGTCGGCTTGGAAGCAAAGATAGTAGGAGCTACTACTAGGGAATCGGGATGGCGAATTGAAACTGTGTAAAGGTCGGGACGGTGCCAAAAACACTCTCATACCACAACACCCCTCTCTCTCTCTGAACCTCGGCGTGAAGACCGGGCAAGCTTTCGAGAACGTATTATCCGAGAAGCTAACACCAATTCTTTCCATATCTACTTACTATCAAGTCACCGACACGCTCAATCGGCTGCGCACTGCCAGTGCTTCGTATCCATGCTACTCTAGTAGCTACTACTAGTGACACTGGGTACGCGTCTTTCCTTCGTCTACTTGTCTAAGCTCAAATTCTGAGATCTGACGACGTATGCCGATGAACCTACCCCACAGACAACCCTACTTGCCCTCTTGCTCCCGTCTTCCACGCGTCCATATCGAGGTCTGCATTTCTACCTACCTACTATGTACCCCACTCTTGCTCGCTCATCCAGCATCGACGGTTCTCCGGTCCACGAGTCGGGGGACATATGTTCATTCTGGTGGCTATGGAGCACCCTTCGACCCTACCATCCACCTCCTGGACCTCTGTCGTCGCCTTCAACCTCCCGTGGTTCTTTTATGCTCTCCCCTCTTCCACGCTCTGGATGTTTCGCTCAAGCTTTCCGCTTTCCTCCCCCTCGCGTCAAAACAAGGTGACTGGGACGACAACTCCCCTCAGTGATTCAAGGACTTGGTTTCGAGGCGACTGTGTCTGATCTCCAGCGCAAGCCTTCCTTCTTTGCAGGCGAATTTATGGACTCAGACTCCCGCTCGTCTTTACTGTAATTTGCCCGTTCTACAGGTTTGTTGACTCGATATATGCTACGTACCTCTACCTATGAATGAGTTCCATAGTCTTTGTCGCATCTGCCTTCAGGCTTCTATAACACAGTTCAACCGTGTCTATTGCTATATAGTATAATAAGTATGATGCGCGATATAGGTACCCACAGCATTTATGACCCTATGACTTTTGAGGTCAAGAGTGCCCATATGTCCATAAACGATTTGTTCGCTAACCTGTAGCCGCGACCGTCTATCGCAAGCCTGTGACGTTCTTATGGTGGGGGTGGACGCTCAAACGTTCAAACGTTCGATGCCGAAGAGTGTCAACGTCAGGAAGCTGAGCACGATGCAAAAAAGAAGGCTTAGGGAGCAACGCAATCTGTGGCCCTCCATCCGATATACATACATACCTTGGGATATCCCATCCTGAATCCACCATTGAATATTGAACCTTCCCAAAGACAGTGACGAACGCAGAAATGGGAGGCGTGCCGGATGACTGTTTTGAGGACTCGAGCTCAGGCAGCTAGCAACCACTGAAGTACTGACCAGTCGAGAGATCCAGCGAGAGATTCAACCGAGCAAACGGTCTCAGCGCCAGCGCTCAGCTTGGTCGTGTATGGTGCAGACCACCTACATACCAGCGTCGCAATGCATAATATTGACGGGGAATGTGCACAATTGAACAGGGGCTAAATTTGGCATCCGGATTCCGATCCATGGTGTGCCTGTGACGTCACGCGTCATACGCGCTCGTTTTTCTGAGTTCTCGTCGTTTGCTACCATGACCATCGTCCCCCGCTTTGTACGATTCACGAAGGCCATTCCGACGTGTCGACGGGAGACGTGTCTCTGAGATGGAAGACAGGATCCCTTTTGGTGAGGAAACCCGTTTGACTGAGATGAGGACCTCACCACTGACAGACTTGTTTTTGTTTCCCGTCTTTTGTCGCCACGCCCCCTCCTTAAGTTACCAGGCATCAACGACGTCCATCATTCCGTTCAGTTCCTCAGTTCCTCAGATGTCATTCCCCTTCACTGCTGCCAACGGCGTTGGATCTGCTTGGCTCGCCTTGAAGGTGGACGACGATGCGAAGGCTTGAGGCAGGTTTTCGCAGCGATGAAGCGAATGAGGATGTTTGGAGAGGCCAGGGAGAGGCCAGGGGAGATCGTCTACGCGTATTCAATATTCAGCTCTCTACCTGCGGCTCAGAGCTTCCGTGCGCGAGGATATGGTACTTCAAACCGCTACGCCGTAGGACCATGGACACACCATAGCCCTGCCTTCCTGATTCATCACGTCGCGCCCTCGTACCAAACAAAATCGCACGCATATACACCCATCCCAGGGCATTCGTACTTCTATGCTTTGATAAAGAATAAGACACCAGCCTCAGCATCAGCGACAACACCTACATACTCGAACAACATGACTCACCTCTACGCTTGAACTCCGCTACCTTCCTGTGTCTTAGGGTTCTGGGAGAAAGATTCGACGTCGTAGACAAGAACCAATGTGGTGGAGGGAGTGCCTCCCAGCGCGTCGATGAACCACCACCAGAACCAAGGTGTCCAACTTCGTCATTACGAACACTCACACCTTGACGTTCGCCCATGCTCTCGGATGCAGAGTACACGGACTCTCCTCTCCGATCACCCACTATGTTGCTGGTGGAACCTCGGAAGCAATATCGATGGATGCTTGCCTACCAGATGATGGAAAAGAAGAGGACATGCTCTAAGCTCGCGTTCGGTGGGTGGTATGTTTACGGTTCTACTCGGTTTCTTCCTCAATGTATGCACAACTGACTTGGTCTACTACCCACTCTAACTTGTAGCATGTACCTTTGAACTTGCTGAAATGCAACCCAAACGCATGCTTTCACGGTGGCGGAATTGTGGTGGTTGAGAGTAAGGAGGAGGCGGACGTGGGTAGGACAAGATGCTACAACGCAGATATTGCGGCCTCCAAGCCCTCGAGGACTTGCCATATCCTTGTATCTAGAGAAATCGGCAGCGGCGAGCAATTTCGCGCAGACTTGGTGTCGTGACGTCTCAGGCACTCATCAATCTACTCTATCGTCGGGCCGTCTTAAGTCCTTCCCCACCAACACCCAGACCAAAGCCAAAATTCGCGCTCGGACGTCTTTGCTTCAAATCAGCATGGATACATGATCGCGTCTGAAGATATGAAACTCTGAAGCTGAAGACTTGAAGCTTGAAGCTTGAAAGATCAAAATGATGGAGAGCCAAAAGGCCATTCACGTCGGATTCACGGTTGGTCATGGCAATCTACGCGCCTTGGGGTAGTGCCATCGACAATCGACGTCAAGTACATACTCTTCTTGACCACCACCGACACCGTCGACCACGAGCCAATATAATCAGCACAGACGCGACTCGGAGTCGCTGCATCCAGCGACATGCAGAAGAGTGACCGCCCGGCTATGCCCCACTCTGAGTCCCTTGACTGGTGACCTACTGGTGACCGTGACGTGTGGATGTTTCGACTTCCCGTATCCATGCTCGCCGTGCGTCTCGTATCTCAAGCAGTCAAATCATCCATGCAAGTAACTGCCTCTCCTCGACTTCCGCCTCGGTATCTCATTTTATCGATGCCATCGTCGACGATCATGGCTCTGGCCTCCAAGCTATGGTTGCCTCCCCCGCATATGCGTATACTCACTTTCTGAACAATCTTCATGTCGGAAATGACAAACCGTCACAGCAGCCGTTCGCGAAGCCTTGGACACCTTTTCTATCCCCTCGAAGTATTGAAGAGTTGGCTGGGTACGCATCGCTATCTCAATCATCATGCACATGAGCTACTCGTACTGTACCCAACCGTCGATTTCGTACCTGCTTATGCGCGTCGCGCCCGACATGTATCAATGTTCAACATTTCAAATTCCAACCCCCAAGCTCACCAAGAGTAGCATTCGCAGTTGCTTACGTCCATCCAATCGTCGTGATCGATATCTTCGTGCAAAGCCACATCGACTCAAGTATAAACCCAAAGCACTGCGCTGCGAATCGACATCCTCCTTAAAGTGTCAGTAACAGTACTGCGAGCGTCGCCTAGGATGACTCCCTTCTTCCTTCCTTTGAGCCTTGCTCTCCTACATCTCTCCTTCTCTTACACCCCGCGGCTCGAGCTCCTTCCAAGTCATCGTTGCCTTCCATGGTCGATCTCGTTCTTTGCCTCGCCCAGCCTACTCCGTCTCATCGCCGTCAATGTACACGGACCATTCCTTCCAACTTTCAGACCTCTCGCAGCCCCACCACTCTTCAACGAACTTCCCTCTCCACTCTCATCCAACTTGAACCCCAGGGATGACGCCGTCCCCACGGCCAGTTTTCGTGGATGGCCGAGACTAATGTGAAACTTGGAAAGAGAGTTCGAGGTTTCGGACGGATGATCTACGCGAAGAGGAGAAGGAAGAGTCCTTGAAACTCAAAGAAGGGAGGGGAAAGCTGGTTGGTGGTGGAGAAAGCGCAGACGTCTTCGCATCGATAACTTGAGCTTGAAAGCTTGAAAGCTCATGACGCAAAGGTAGTCGAGACTCGAGAGGGAGTAGGAAGACTGCCGCTTGTCCCAGGATCCCAACCGGTTTGACCGTCGACGAGTCGCGATTGCCCGGCGCCGCTAAGTCGACGCAACGTCGAACCAAGCTGTTTATTCATCAAAATTTTATCTTTCAAGCAGGCTGGGGATGTTGGACAAGTTGTCGAGAATATATACTCGATATTATCCAAGACGTCGAACGTGTGAACGGAGCAATCCCGCCCACGCATTGGTATTGAAATTGACGCAATCTCGGTGAAGACAGGGCAACATATGTATATCACGCGAGGGAGCGGGATATGCAACGTAGGCACACGCATGAGGTAACCTGTCTCGTTTTGCGGGTATTAGAAGGTATTAGACATGTCATTACAGTAATATATATGTGAATAAGGTGGAAAAAAATCTACGAAAGAAAGTTGTGAGATAAATCAAGCTGTGTCTCCAATATCTCCCGTGTCGACATCCCAAAGGTCAAGCCTGCTCCAGAGACTTCCAGATACGAGCCGCTTCCCATCAGGCGAGAAAGCAAGTGAATAAGATTGGCCAATGTTAAACTCCCAGACTTTCTCCCAGGTATGACATCTCCATAACCGTATCCTGCGATCCTCGCTCCCCGTCGCAAGTGCCTGTCCATCGTGCCGGAATGCCAGACACCAAATTGCATCATCATGGGCTTTGAAAGTGTGCTCGATCTTTCCCTGATCGGGGCTCCAAATCTTCACATTGCCATCCCAGGTGCCAGCAACAACCCAATCTCCAGAAGGACTCCACGCGAGTGATTGTGTGCCTTGGGAATCTTCCAGCGCCATCAATGAGTCGTCCGCCAAACTCCACACTTTGGATGAGCCATCCTCAACTTTGAACGCCAATCTAGAACCATCCCTTGAGGAAGCAGGCAACCAGATCCAGCCATCCCCGCCTTTGAACCTCTTGAACACCTTCCATTGGTCTTCTTCCTGTCGCCATAGCTTGATCCAGCCATTCTTATGCCCCGATGCCAGAGTTTGGCAGTCATCAGAGAAGCACAGAGATTGGATGGGGCCGCTGTCAACGTGTTCCTCTTCGTCAGTAGCTTTGATGACCAAGGGCGGCTCGGTTGTGGTGTTGATGATGCTAACCTCCCTACCATCCCGAACAGCTACATGTGAGCCGTCATGAGAGATTATTGACCACGTTCCTGTACACCGTACAATTTCCTTCGCAGGTTGAGTGGAACCATCCCAGATTGAAAGAACTTGGAACCATTCATCGGACTCCCGAAGATCCCTCGTGAAAATGATTTGAGATGGATCTGCGCCTAAGAAAGTGACATTGTCGACACTGCGTCCAGTTAGCTTTGTCGCAATGAGAGCTGTGTACAATGGTCAGACTGATTTCTATCTCCTCTTCCACAATAACGACAGACCAAATGGTTGGAGAACTTTAAATAAGTCATCTCGATGAGTCTTCCGAACCTCCAAGCCCCATTGGTAGACTTGGGAAGGCAATGGGCGCGGAACAGTAGTTGTAGGAATTTGCCTCCAAGGGGCCCAAGCGCGGGCAGAGAGTCGTACGAGTGTCTTCTTGGATTCTGGCGACGGTGTTATCGTGGTATCCCGCACCGCCGCAGTGAATGTCTTCAAGAGGATCTCGGCCACATCAGGGACTTCGAGTAGTGATGACAGGCGTGTTGCTACGAGTAAAGTGAGAAGATATGTGTGACGTATGAAAGGAGAACAGTGACGCACGATCGTCCAAGAATGACTGTAGCGTCTGTATGCCCACAGTCAGGGTACTCAATGCAGACCCTCGATCTCCCTGCCCAGATTCGAGGACATCGCAGGCTTGAGACAATGTACTTAGTACATGTGAAGCGTTCTCAAAGGGATCTTGCTCAATGATGGGCAAATACTCCCCCTGCGAGTACTGGGAGAAAAGGGTTGACCATTCAGAGATCTCAAGCGACGAAGGAAGGACTGCCTTCGGATGGTATTTTGGCATGGCCTGCAAAAACTTCAAGCTTACTTCTTGGAAGAAAGAAAGAATAGCGACTTTTACGCACGTCAGGCATCTCCGCGGATGCGTCATTTTGTTGTAAATCTCCCTCGCTCGACATTTGCATTTCAGGAATCACGTTCAAGTTCTCCACCCTTGCACCTCGGAGTCGTTTGATATAACTAAGAAACACAGTTGCAGCACCCCGAGATGTGCTAGTTTCCGGAGGTGATGCGCGACCTCCACCTGGCAAGGCGGTATCACTCTATGATTGCTCAGTAATTAGTATATTCCATATGATGAGAGACATATCACAGACCTCGGCCATTGCTGTAACCTCTGCGGTACCTTCTGACGAGGACTCGTACGTTTCAGAGTGCTTCACGAGTGTGCCAAAGACGGATTGATGAATAAGTTGGCCAGGTTGAATTTTTCGGGGTTTTCCCAGATGTGGTCTAGACGGTGAATCAGCTAAAAGATATCTAATAACAATACATGTTTGTGGGTCTCAGACTCTCACCGCCAAGTCAAGCTATCCTTGTCCTTGTAGGAAAGTGCCCCAAAGGGAATGATCTCCAAAAGCATCCAAACCCCTGTCAGTGATTCCTTGGGTGTCACAGGAACCCAGTTTCCAGTATACGGTTCGATCAGAAGGCCACAAAACTGAGCCTCGTATGTCATCCACCGAAGCGAGTCGCTGAAGTTCTCTAGATACTTGTTTCGGACATTCCCACCGCCACTGATGAGTTTCACACTCAATGCGAGGGCCTCGAGGTACGTCAGAGGGGGATGTTACTCACATGTCAGAGTGTGTTCCTTTGAACCAAACTTCCTTGATGTCAGCTTTTGTTTCTCCTTCAATGGGACCGAGGCCTCCATTCACATACTCCGGTTGAAATTTTGCACGACGCTCATCCAAGGCCAGTGCGTGACGAAAGTGGCAGACGTGGCCCATTCCGGATACCGTCTCGGGGAGCGACTTTCCCCGGAACACTCCAATCGAAGATACCGTATCCCTAGAACAGTTCATATGAATATCGGCGATGAAGGGAGAGGAAGACACGACACACCATGCGCCGACGAAATGGACTTTAACATCCTTGTGACAAAGGGACTTCTTGAACGACCAGCAGAGCTCGTCTTCCTCGCTACTGAACGTCGGCCGCTTGTTGTTGCCTTCTGGGGTCGACTTTGGCCCTCTCGTCGCATCGCCATCGGTCTTGGTTGAGGCTCGCTTCGAGTGCGCGGTCGTAGCTGTGTATAGCTCATACGCGCTGTCAATCCAGTGTCAGCCAAGCTCTGCGGAAATATGTGACCAACGCACAAGGGAATCTGGGTCTCATTTCCTTTATGGAGAAGCCCGACCCTTTCGATCATTCCCGCAATGACGCGGACTTGATATGCACCTCTCGAAAAGCCTATAACCACGATGAGGTCCTGGAATGAAATTCAACGAGCGAAATACTCGCCGAAGAGGAAGATCCGGTCGCCAGGTTCATAGTTTTCGGACAGCCACTTGTATGCGGCATGTACAATCCTTTCAAAATTCCTACGTATAGAGGTCACTTGCCTAGTCAGAGATTCACAAGAAAGGGATTACATACCAGGCGATTGCGGTGTCGATGTGGTTGTAGACGACTTGTTTCCAGTAGTTCCACGATCGAAACGATGGTCGGGCATAGGTGCCAATGCCACTGTTGTAGTACACAAGCTGCTCTATATCGCCATCGATTTTGATGATTCGGCTGAAGAGCTCGACGACATTGGTGCTCTTGATGACAATCACATTAGTACGAGTTATGTGCAAACGAAGGGGGAGAGAAAACCAACATTGACGCTAAATTGATTGGATGTACCGTCGATGTTCACGATGAGGTGACGGACTTTCCGCAGTTTTCTAGGAGGTGGGTGTTTTGGGCAATCGAAGAGAGCTGTATGAATATCGGGTTTGGTGTCTTCGGCGGAGGGCTTTGGTAGTCGAGGGGGGTTGGCGTCCTCGCGCGTGCGCAAGCTAGGAATTGTTGGTTGCGTAGATGACATGATGAATAAGGATCGATGGGGAAGCTAAGACGACGGAGCCATGGAAGAGCGGCGGCGAGAAGCGAGAAGCAGGAAGGGGGCGAAGACCTCCGGGGAGAAGGGACTGGGAGCTCAGGGGGAAATCGATGAGTTCTATGGGCGAAGTGAACGGTGAATATATACAGAAATTAGTACGTGGCGGTTTGGGGGGACAAGCAAGTGGGACATGCCTGTGAACCCGACTGACCGGAAACCGAGCCAACGGATAGATGGAAGCTAGGACTGGGTAAAACCACGTACATCGAGACCATGAGTTCAGGAACTCACAAGGCCATTGTGAGCTGTGTTCCTATCATATCAGTGATGTAGCATATTTCTGTGAGGCAGATGGCTCGAGCGGCGCTAACTCTATGCCAGAATCTCTGCCTCAAGGTGCGGGCAGTGAATCATGGTAACAAATGAAGTTGATGGAGCTCCGCTGAGGCGCTGAAAGTTGGCTTCGTAAAAAGGGACTACTCGCAAGCATCATGAGAAACACACACATGAGATGATGGAAAATTTGCCATCATGACCGGGATATGCTTCGCCGCGCGCCCCCTTCGCATTCTGAGCGTCCTTGGTTATCTATAGCTGATAACGTAGCGAAATCCGCGGTCAACGCATAGCAAAGCAGTGTATGATGGTATCCGTCAACAGCATATGTTCGGCTTGTCGAGATAACGGTGTGAATGAGCGCAAAATGGGCGTCAGGCATCATAGCCAATTTTGAACCCTGCTTCAGGCATATCAGTGTCATGAGAAGTGTAGAAACTGCAAACGCTACCTGATGAGACCCACAACCACCGTGCTAGTACGAGGGATGCCGAAAGGTGTCAACGTTAGGAAGCCTCTGAGCACAATCCAAAACAGACAAAAGGTTGGGATAACGCGGTCTGTGGCCCACCCGATATGTCTTGGAAGATACGCGTAGCTTCTGTCTTACATATAGAAGAACCCATTCCGGGTCCACTGTTTCACGATGACGAGCACAGAAGTGGGAGGTACCAGTCTACCAGATCTTGTCCAAATCGCGTCACCTCTTGGGGTATACTTCAAATATGTCGTGATGGATGACTGTTGATGAAGAAGATTCAGGCAGTGGAAGTCAAATCATTGAGAGAGATCCAGCCACAATGTGAAAGGCTAGGTTCTAACGAGGAAGAAGAGTGCCAGGCTCGTGGTGGTCTGACCGAACCAGTCGGCGGCTAATTTGGTCAGGCGCGACGTCGGGCCTCGGTGTGCCTGTGACGTCATTCCCTCGTTTTCGAGTAAAACCCAAGGCAGATATGTCCACAGACTCTACCTTCTCGACGTTTTCAGCAATACCCCTCCGCTACCAGTTGGTCGCAACACACCGATAACTATGAAGCATAGCACAAATTTCTGACGTCCGTTGCGGCACGATGTGCCACTTTGGTCCCTCCAGTAGGCCATCTAGACGTCACTGCCAATGGGATAGTACTCGACGATGGAAATATGGAGGGATTTTTTGTGAGCTGGAGGAAAACAGGAAAGACATCAGAATAACAAGATGCTGCGGCTTTGGTGAGTAAAGCTGCTTCACTGATTTGGAGATCTTCAAGTTAACAAACTTGGTTTCTTTTTCTTGTCTTTGGCCACCAGGTGAATGATTCGCTGCACCTGCAGTATCCAGATAGAGTGCTGAACATGCGGTACGCGTAAACAGTATCCCGATATCCCTCAAACCCTTTTGTCATAACCCATTCTCGAGTTCGAGTTCTCTCCCTGGCACCATGATCGCTGCAAAAACCCACAGGGGCGTTTCGCGGCTTCGTCACGACAAGTCACATCGAGTGCTGAAGTGATGACACCTCAAACCATCGTGTCGTTGTGCGTGATTCGAAGGAACGCCTTCTCCGTCGTACACCACAGCGTCGTCGTCTTGATCGTGTCCTCGAACCAAGCAAAATTATGCCCCATCCCAGGGTATATTTCGTGCTTATATCCTTCGATCAAGAATAGCGACACCAGCATCAGCGTCAGCACCTCTATACCCTCTGGGCTCGCAAAACAGAACCTACCTCTAATTACGAGCCCTCGGCGCTCCTCATCATATACCTTCCTCCTCGTGGTCCTTACTCGGAATCGCACGCACAACCGTGTCTTCTACTACTGGCTTTCCAGATCTTTTGGGTTGGCGCTGAGGTAGAAAGGGTAGAGGATGAGGTCACATTGCGTCTGACCTCTCAGCATGTCTTTGATCCACTACAAGGCGGCTAGAACGTTCACTCACGCTCTAGGATATAGAGAAAGTCAGACGCTGTAGAGAGCCGCCCTCAAAGATCACGACGTCTATAATCGCCTGCCGGATGGAAAACGGAACAAAAAATTGGATAGGCTCGCGGTTCGGGTTTGTCAGACGGTGCGTTCCCGTCTCTACTTAAGGTAAGAAGGCTCTCGGCTGAGTTGACTTAGCCACCTCTCCAGACTTTCCTTTACCCTTGAAGCTGCGACGCAATCTAAACATGGCTGTGGTGTTTCCGTAGGTGGGTAGGACGAGGATCGAAAAGGACAAATTCGGAACACGAAAGGGACAAGATCGTATGCACTTTATAACGCGGACTGAACTTGAACGCCTGGAGGTTGCGGTCTCTTCGTCTGCGAGATCGTCGAAGGCGCCGAGAAGGGATCACTAGCAGAGCGAGAGAGGACACGGAGGGAGATGGGCATTGGGGGAACAAAGAGTATCGCAGTACTTGTCCACCAACACGAGGGCATGTTGCTCACGAAAGCCAACCATTGCAAGTCTTCGAGCGATGTAATCTGCAGCGGAAACCATTCCAGATTGGCCATGTGCCGTGACGTCACAGCCTGCACCCTGAAGATCATTGTAGTCGGACTCAGTGCTCGCTTCAAGTCACCTCGCGTCCAAAATGGTTCATACCGTTAGTATTACGCGCACCGACCCACTAGGACCCGCTTGATGTTGTTTCGAAGTCCTTTGACTTCATCGCTGTCTTGGAAGGATAGATATACAAGCTTCAAGCTCAATGTCGACGTTCAACGATCGGTGATTCTGCGTTATCCCCACCTCTCCAAGTCCAGAAATTGCCCAGAAGATGACACCAGTCGCACATAAAATCCCTCACCCTCGCGAGTCGCCGACACCTCTTCCTTTACTCTCCATGGCGCATACATTGTACAATCAGATTAGCACTCTCGGTCACCAAGTCTCCTCAGCATGGATCAAACAGAAAGCCCTGGGTCTGGTATCCCTCGTCGCCACCCTAACGGACCGCACCAGCCTCCCACCGTTGCAGCCCCTCTGCCTCGAGCTGGGCCTGCTTTACATGGGATCGCAGAATGGACATCCATGGAGGATACTCAGAGCTTGTGCACATGCGAGTTTTTCTCATTTCAATGTAAGTTTTCGCTTCGTCGATGGTTCATCCGCTCCATGTTGAAAGATTCATACCGAAGACATCGTCCATGCGATACGGTATACCACTAGTATCACCCCCACCTCCCTCCGCAACCATCGAGCTTTCAAGCGTTAAGCTTTAAGCTTTAAGCCCGAACCCCCCCATACCTTCTCACCCATTCGGTCCCACCATCCACCTTTCCCATCCACCTTCATGATTGTTCTCTCGTTCTGTGCACTTTCCGCTCCTCTCCGTTCTGAAACCCAACTTCAGGTCGGGTAGGGAAGCGAACGAACGCGAGAGCAGCGTAGTACTCTGAGTTTGCTACCCTTGGGCTTGGGCTTGGAATCCCGGTGAACGCGTCAAAAGGAAGGACGGGGATGATGAAGGAGAGGTAGGCGAAGGCGACGGGGTTGTGGACAGGCGTGTTGCGCGTAAACAGCGCCTCCCCAGGATCATTCAAAATTAAAATCAAGAATCTACGTTTTCGCGCGTCCTTCCCTAGGAATCGGATACGTCTTCCCCGCTTACGCCAAGATCCTCCAAGATCCATTCGCGTGAAGCTCTCAGGTCGTACATGGTTTCGTTAACCAAGTTCTCTTCGTGGCCAATCATATATCAATAGTATATGCGTCCGGTCATTGAAGGGGGCTCGATCTAAGTTGGTGCTGGTGAAGGCTCCCATTGATGCCAAAGTCAAGACCTGCCGGCAGCCGGATACGAACAGTTTTACCTTCAGATTCTACCCTACCGAGGACAGGAAAGCAATGGGCGCGTCAGTTTCGGAGTTGGATGTGCGGGTTGAAGGTGTCGAGCGAAAGAGAAGAACGGTTCTCAGTCTGCGGGAGGGGGAACAAAGGGGTTTGAAGAATGTGTGGGGACGGTCACGGCGAGCGTTCAGAGTGCGAGGACGACTGTGGATGGACTGGACCGTTATTTGTCCGTGGCGCCACCATTTTGTTCCTCGGAGCGTTGAATCACTGCGAATGCCAAGCCCAAGCAGTCGATTCGTCACGGGTCCCTCAATGATCTTTCGACAACGATAGTTCGTTCACGCATCATGCACACGAGCAACTCGTGCTGTACCCAACCGTCGATTTCGTACCTGCTGACGCGCCCGACGTGTATCAATGTTCAACATTTCAATTTCAATCCTCAAGCTCACCAAGAGTAGCATTCGCAGCGGCTTACGTCCATCCCATCGTCGTGATCTATATCTTCATGCAAAGCCGCATCGACCCACGTCTAGACCGAAAGCACTGCGCTGCGAATCAACATCCTGTTTCAAGCGTCAGTAACAGTACAGCGAGCGTCGCTCAGGATGACTCCCTCCTTCCTCCCTTTGAGCCTTACCATCCTACATCCTTTGGGTGACGGAGAACATACCGCTGTGACCGTCCCCCTCACCCCTTCCCAACACTCTCCCTTCTCTTACACCTCGCGGCTCTAGCTTCTTCCAAGCCATCGTTTCCACTTCCATGATCGATCTCGTTCTTTGCCTCGTCCAACCTACTCCGTGTCATCACCATCAATGTGTACGGAACATTCATTCCATCCAGGCCTTTCGCCTCGAAACGGCACCCCTACCCTCCCATTCTTGAACCCAAGAATGACGAGCGCTCTTACCATAGTTTCAGTTCTCGTGGATGGCCGAGACTCAGGTGAAGCTTGGAAAGAGAGGTCGAGATCTCGGACGGGCAGGCGTGGAGTTTAAGATCCACACGAAGAGGGGGAGGAAGAGTCGTCGAAACTCAAGGAGGAGAGGGGAAAGCCGGTTGGTGGTGGAGGAGGCGTAAGCGTCTACGCATCGATACGTTAAACTTGGAAGATCATTGACGTGAAGATAGTCGAGACTCGAGGCTCGAGAGGGAGTGGGTTGTTCCAGACTACCAACCTATTCGACCGTCGAGCAGTCACACTCGCCGGCACCACCACCACCACCAAGTGGAACCAAAGTCGAAGCAAGATGTTTATTCATGGCACTTGTAACTTTTAAGGAGGTCAAGGATGTTGGAGAAGTTGTTGAGAGTGTGTGTTCGGTGTTGTCCAAGACGGGGAACGTGTGGACGAAGGAATTCCGCCCATGCATTGGCATTGACATTAGCGCGATCTCGGTGAAGAACATGGCATTGCTGGGCGCGAGGATCATGGGTCAAAGAGAGGCATTGGGGCCCTATATTTAGCTATAGATACAGACAGTATGAACTGTAATAGATACGAGGACGTCGACATGGGGGAAGCCCCGGACGACGCTAAACGAGATTCCGAAAAAAAAATGTTGGGGGCGAGGCCACAGCACGCGTTGCGTTGATGAATTGCTTCGTTTTTTTTCTTGCTGTTACATGGATATCTATGTACGTATACATATGAGGTGGCCCGGTCTCGTTGGACTGTGAGATATCTAAGTTGGTCATTATTATACGTGGATCAGAACAATAATTGCGAAGAAAGTCTACCATAAGAGTTCGGAGCGAGGTACAGATAAATCAAACTATGTCCTCGATATCTTGCATGTCGACATCCCAAAGATAAAGACCCAAACTGCCAGATGCAAGCCGCTTCCCATCAGGCGAAAAAGCAAGTGACAAAACGGACCAGCTTATGTCAAACTCCCAGATTTTCTCCCAGGTATGACATCTCCATATCCGTATCCTGCCACTCAAGCTCCCCGTCGCAAGCACCTGTCCATCGTGCCGGAATGCCAGACACAAAATTCGATGATCATGGGCTTTGAAAGTGTGTTCGATCTTTCCGCGATCGGGGCTCCAAATCTTCACCTCGCCATCCACGGTGCCAGCAACAATCCAATCTCCAGGACTCCACGCGAGTGATTGTGTGTCTTGGGAATCTTCCAACTCCACCAATGAGTCGTCCGCCAAACTCCACACTTTGGAGGGACCATTCCGAAATGTGAATGCCAATCTAGAACCATCCCTTGAGAAAGCAGAGAACCAGATCCCGTCATCCCCGCCTTGGAACCGCTTGAACACCTTCCATTGGTCTTCTTCCTGTCGCCATAGCTTGATCCAGCCATTCTTATGCCCCGATGCCAGAGTTTGGCAGTCATCAGAGAAGCACAGAGATTGGATGGGGCCGCTGTCAACGTGTTCCTCTTCGTCAGTAGCTTTGATGACCAAGGGCGGCTCGGTTGTGGTGTTGATGATGCTAACCTCCCTACCATCCCGAACAGCTACATGTGAGCTGTCACGAGAGATTATTGACCCCATTCCTTTGCACCGTATAATTTCCTTCGCAGGGCGAGGGGAACCATCCCAGATCGAGGCAACTTCGAACCATTCACCGGACTCCTTAAGATCCATCGTGAAAATGATTTGAGATGGATCTGCACCTAAGAAAGTGACATTGCCGACATCGCGTTCAATTGGCCGTTTCCCAATAAGAGCTGTGCACAATGATCAGAATGATTGATATCTCCTCTACCACAAAAATGACAAACCGAATGGTTGGATAACTTTGAGTAAGTCATCTCGATGAGCCGCTTGAACCCCCAAGCCCCAATGGTATACTTGAGATGGTGATAGGCGTGGCACAGTAGCTGTAGAAATTTCCCTCCAAGGTTTCCAAGCACGGCCGAAGAGTCGTATGAGTGTCTCCTTGGATTCCCGTGATAGGTTGATTGTGGTATCCCGAATCACACCAGTTATTGCTTTCAGGAGGATATTGTGCGCATCAGGTACTTCAAGGAGAGATGACAGGCGCGTTGCTGCAAGCAACGTGAGGAGATATGTGCGACAAGAAGGGAGAACGCTGACGCACGGTCATCCAAGAAAGATTGCAATGTCTGTATGCCCACGGTGAGGGTATTCAATGCAGACCCTCGATCTCCCTGACCTGATTCGAGGGCATTGCAGGCTTGAGACAACGTACTTAGTATATGCGTCGCGTTCTCAAAGGGATCTTGCTCAATACTGGGTAAATATTTCCCTTGCGAGTACTGGGAGAAAAAGGTTGGCCAATTGGGTATCCCCAGAGACTCGTGGAGAACCGCTTTCGGAAAGTATTCCGCGGCCTGGAACAGGCTTCCCATTCGGAAGACTGAGAGGATAGGGACGCGCACCTCTGGGATTTTCGCCACAATGAATGACTGATGCACCGAAATTGAGCGCGTGGAGTCAAAAGGTTTTGGTATGAAAAGTTCACGCACTCCGGGCATCTTGTGGGATGCATCACTTTCATCTACTACTTCCTCGAGTGCCAGGTGCGTTTCGGGTGAGAAGGCCTAGCAGTTGTGCTCTTAGGTTGTCTGACAGACAAGGAGCGCCGTTGCAAATACCTTGTACATGGCTTCCACAAGTGATTCGTCATCCTCATCGAAGAAGTTGAGATGAATCTATCATTGCATGTGAATCAGGGAATCTCATAACATGAAAGCCATGGCACAGACCTGAGATGTTGTTTTGTCTTCTGTCTGACCATATGACGACGCATCATCTACTTCCGAGCGGTTTGGGAGTGTGCCGAAGACGGATTGATGGATACGTTGCCCGGCTTGGATTTTTCGAGGCTGTCCAAAATGTGGCCTTGAGAGAGAATCAGTCAAAGCAAGTCCGAACGATCCCACTTATGATGTTAGCTCACCACCACGTCAAGCTATCCTCATCCATATAGGAAAGTGCCCCAAACGGAATGATCTCCAACAACATCCAAAACCATGTCAACGATTCCTTCGGTGTCACAGGCACCCATTTCCCGGTATACGGCTTGACTAGAAGACCGCAGGACTGCGCTTCGAACGTCATCCATCGAAGCGAGTCGCTGAAATTGTTGAGGTACTTGTTTTGGATGTTGCCACCGCCGCTGGCGAGATTAAATTAGATTGAGTAGAACATCCAGGGACGGAGATCACTCACATATCACATAGGATAACTACACTGTA